>JAOBYJ020105203.1:0-10439 GCA_025403565.2 Palythoa heliodiscus
AGACATGGTTAAAAAGTTTAAAAACAAGTTACTCTGGTTAAAAAATTTTAAAATTATGTTAAAATTTCCTGACGTATATAACTGTGTTTTTATATTTTTTATATAACTGTGTTTTTATATTTTACATTAAATTTTTATTCGCTTCCCCTGAAGAAGGTTGATCGTTCAACTGAAACGTCGGGAAACTTTAACATAATTTTAAAATTTTTTAACCAGAGTAACTTGTTTTTAAACTTTTTAACCAAATGTACTTGTCTATTGTTTGGAAAAAGGAAAGTGTTATTGTTAGGTGAATAACTTTGCACAGATTGAGAATTGAGGCTAGGTTTGAGTTTCTTGATATAGAACATTTCGTAGATAAGACAGTCAAATTTATTATTTATTATTTACATATATATCCTTGATTTCTCTAAACTAATCTATTCAGCTTGACAATGGTGTCAGAAAGATGCTGAAACATTGCTCAGTTTTGATATTTTCACTTACATTTTTGCTTATTTAATATATCACAGGGGCTTTATTAGAAGCCGGTATCCGGGTACCATTGCTTGTCTACTATGACTACAGGTACCCAGGTACTTCAGTGACATTTAGATTACATTTGTCTTTAAAAATTGAAAGATGCATTTCGTTTCAACTCGTACAGTTTTGGCTTCCAGCTGCATTAACTTGAGATGAATAAAGCAACTGTTCTCGCCGATTTTCAGAGTTGTTTTTCCTTCTAATTTAAAATTTTTTGTGGCACCGAAAATTTGAAGTTATATATATAGCAATCAAAGAATTATTTTCTTTTCAAAATCCAAGAACCAAGAGTGATCTTGCAATTGGCTGTGCTTTGTAGTGGTTTCCCTGATAATTCCATATAAGGATTGACATCAGTAAGAGCCAATGTGTAACGTTGCGTGCATCATATGTATAATGCATCACCACCAAGTTGATAGTTTTATGTTTTGTGAAGGATCCTTTTTTAAAGGTCTAAGGTTTTCTTTTTGAAAAAAATCAACATTTTGCTTAATTATTTAGCTTCTTGGATGCTGACGCTTTCCAAGAATGAATTGGTTTTGAGATCCTTGTGAATCAGGAAGTATGAGCAACAAGTAAGACTAATATAAAAAAATGTAAATGCCGATCAGACAATAATAGTTTTTGTTTAGATTCCTATTTAATCACTGCCTGGAAAATAATGCTGTGGTCTCAAGAGAATTGCAAAATAGTGTTTAGGAAAATACAGTTGGTATGCCATTGAAATTGTCCCCTAAATTTTTTTGCTTGACTTCCAAATTATTCCAGACTGGTAATAAATATGAGCCCGGCTGGCTATCTCCCAAAAGGCAAAAACCCTTATCTCAATCACTGCATTTATCATTTTTAGCTACCATTTCAGGTGAAAAACGATTCAGTCTTGATTTCTGTGTGTGGGCTATGATTATGCTGTTTGATTTTGTGAGATCACTGATTAAAAGCTGGACATAATTTGTGAACTTTATTACATGGCAATATAATCGATTTATTTTAATATTACTGCTACAACACACTCTCGCAGCTAAGATTGTATTCGCAAAGTGAGTTTTATCTAACCATCTGAGAAAAAAATTTTGAAACAAGTATGTCTCTGTCTAAAAAAAATTCAATTTCTGCTAAAAAGTGACCGGTTACAATGACCGACAATCCAGTGAATAAAAAAAAAAGTAAACAAAATCCGAAAAACCTGTAGCCTGGATGACATGGATGGAAATGGATTACAATATGCCTTGAAAAACTGTTCTATTGTATATGAAAGCCAATTAACTTGCTGCCTTAAACATATCTATCCCCTTGACACAAAAATCTCTGAAACTCCTAATCAATGTTGATAATTTCTTATTCAGAATATTCACCTGAGATCCTGCTCTGTGACCTTTCCTTCCAAACCTCCAACATAAAGAGTAGTGATGGATTTATCAGAAGGTGTTTCCAGTTTTGGCATTGTACTTGCTTGCTTCATCAGTTTGGCCGCCACAGGATCATTAACCCCATAGTATCTGTCCTTGATATTTTGGTCAGCAAGTGGATCATTTGGATCTGTGGGCATTTCATGTCTAAAAATTTCATGTAAACTGGCAGTTAAAAACCTATTTGGGTTGGACTTGTTAATCACAAACTCTGTCTACCCCAAAAAATAAGTTAAAGGGAGTTTCAAAATGATCAAATACTGTACTATAAGACTAAAATCAGCATATTGGTATATATGGATGTGATTGTTCTTCTGAGAAAGTATTTAATTAAACACATTTTCATTTGATTTTGGGAATTTCAATGTGAGTGTGTGTTGTATAATAGTCAGGGCTTCTGACAGGGTGCGCAGGTGCGGGACTGCACAATTTGGTCAAACCTGCACAATAACACACAATTTCTAAAATCCCGCACAATAGTTAAATATTTATTCAAAAATTAACATTCAAAACAGGTATTTCTTCCAAGTATCAAGATTTCTAGAGTATTTTTGGACAATCTGGAGGCTATTTGCCTTTGTAAACTGAACTGAAAACACCCCAGAATCTCCATACTTCAATCAATTTTAAAACTCGTCACAGCTTAAGCTGTCCTGGGCACTAGTTTACGTACATTAGAGATTTGCAATGCATTATAGGGCAATTGCCTCGAGTGATTTTCTTTTGCTCATCTGCCAGCTTTAGCAAACATAGAATCACAAAAAATAGATTAAACACTTCGGGCAATAAGATGAAAAACAGCTGAGGTAAAATCTAGAAGTAAATTAACCATTACAGGAGAAATTTGACTATGTTTTGGTAAAAAAAAGGTATGAGAAAAAGAATTCAATGTTTGCTTTGATAAGGAGTGGAAGACCAAATATTTTGTTTGGCGCAAAATTGTGCAATTCCGCACAGTTTCCTGCACAACCAACTTTTTGTACTGCACAATTTACCTCCAAAATCACGCACAATGTAAACTTTTTTTTGCATCCTATCAGAAGCCCTGAATAGTTAACAACTAACATTTAAAAACAATTCAACTCAAACAATTGGAAATTTGATTATTGACCACAGTTTCCTTTAAAACAGGGTTCAACTTATACCCGATTTGTTTTATATACACACTATTTAAAATATCATGTTAACAGAATTAAGAAAAATAAAACACTTAATAGGGCCAGTGAAATTACTTTTGGGCCAGTTAAATTTTTTGCTACAGCTGATCCTGCTGGCTGAGCTAAAAAAAGTTAGTTTCCACCCCTGGAATATAAACTTAACATTACCTGTATGGGCACTCATCACCTCGCTTGCATTCACCTTTAACCCAGAATGAACAAATATGTGGTCTGTTGCGTTTATAATATGGTGTGGTTCTCGCCAGCTTCAGCAGCATGTCACTTGGAGCCTGTGCTTTGCCAAGGGCTCCTCCAGGATTAATACTGTCAGTGTTAGCAAGCTGTTTGTAATGAGAAAAAATTTCAACATCACAGGCTGTCTAAAGCTGATAAAATACTATCAATAAACAGTAGCTCAATATCTGGGTAGCAAATAGTTTAATTTAAACTGGATGCTTCAATGGATGGAACCAGAAAGGAAAGGCAATTATTAAGGATTAGTTGAAAATCCCCTCTCTGGAAGTTGCTGGCATATACCTATATTAAATTCTTATTAATATCTTAAAACACTTTTGTTTATCACTACTCATTTTAAGATCATATTAGATCAGGATAAAAGATGTTCTTTTATATGATAGAAAACATGATATCAGTGGGGTATCAGGGTTATCAGCAAATGTTATTAGGAGGGGTCCCCTGGACCCCTTCTTTCTTTCATTAGGAGTCCGAAGTTACCCAATTGAGGTCCCCACTAAACATGGGGAATGAACCAGCCAGTGAGACCAACAGCAAAACACCTTTTTTTGTTTGGTCCTTTTAATTCACTACTAATTATAGTTGGGCAGCTGATCCTAAAAAATAAAGTGAAAAAAGAACTTTAATCAACTCATGTCGCTGAACCTATTCTAAGAGAGATGGATACCAGAAATAATGCACTTCAAAATTTCAAATGGATGCTCTTAACTTACAATTTAGTTTCATTACCAAAAATTAATATAAAAATCATGATTTCAACTAATTCTTTTATTGGTTCTTCATTAGAAAAAATGACTTCTAGTTCTGCTTAAAGAGTCTGTTTTTCAATTCTGGTCGAAAGTTCACTGTCACGGCTGTCAAGATTCTGCATATCAGGGACACAGAGCATTTTATCTTTTGCATCCCAAATTATTTTTTTGCATAAAATATGCAAATTTTGCATTAATGAAAACCTCGGGTATACACTATACCCTTGCTGGGTCATATAACATTCTGAACAAATTAAAATAAATTGATAATATTATTGTAATTGTTATTTATTATATCACTATCACTATTACAATCATAAATTAGTGTTATTTTTAAAATTCAACTATTAGGCCAAATAAAAAAATTCCTGATTTCTCATCAGAAGAGTTTGTAAAATGTAAATGCAGCATGAGGTTTTAATTTTTTTTTCTTTTCTGCAGTGCAGGAAGCACAACAAACAAGTCATTTTTGGTTCAGCTCACGAAGTAGATCAACAGTGCACATTTCTTTCCCTACATTTTCTATATGTAAAACATAAAAAAATGTTAATGCAGCAGCTATTTTCAAATGCGAACACTGATGTATTTGGCCTTGTCAACCAATTTTCATTTTTACTGCTATAAGTTTTATTACTACGTGAATACTACCATGATTATATAACTATCATGATCCTACCTCTTTCTCAACATTCTGAGTGTAATATTCCTTGTTAACATCAGATTTGGGAACATTATCTTTTAGTCCCAGAGCTCCATCTCTCACTTGAACTGGTAATCCTTCAAATGCAGAAGCAACAACTTTAAACCAATGAGCTGTTTCAAGGGATGATAATTATGCTTACCAAAGTGATAAGCATAATAACATTGAAGTAATCCTTCTGACAATCTCAGTAAGACACAGCGTAATGTAAAGAACATGATTAGTATAATTGTCAGTATTGCATTAAGTTGTAAAGGCATAGAATAAATGGATGAAATGTATTTTCATTGAATCAATCAAGTTTTCAAATGGATTTCTCTTGAGGTATTTTTATCACACTTGGACAACATGCATGTGAGTCACATTTCTGTATGTGGGAGCACCAGTGTTGGTATAACATACCATACTCTAAATCAAGCAAACAGGTTTGACATATATTCTTTAGCTTTGAGCATGTCTGACAAACTTCTGTTTTCTTGAACCTCATTCTTGCACCAGGACACCATCTGAAGATTGTGAAGGGTCTTGCACAGATCTGAAAATAAAACCCTTATAAATTAATTTTCCACCATTAATTTTTGTTCTGTTTATATTTGTTCTAAAGACACATTAGAGTTTCTGTTGCTGAAGATAAATAGGGATATTAATATATTATTGTAATGTGTGATAATAATAGATCTGTAACATGACTGATGCTTCCCTTGTCAACTTTAAGCTTGGTTTTCACAAACGACATAAATAACAAAAGTGCAAGTGGAACTCTTATGTCAGTTACGTCTCCATGAAAATGAAGCGTACGCAAACATAAAAACGATGGAAGACCAAACCTAAGAAAGAAACACTTCTGCTGTCTGTGCTTTCGTTGTGTTTTGTTTTCATGAGGAAAGGAAGCGATGGAAGCAGAAATAGAGAAGGAAGAAAAAGGAAGCCTTCTGTCTCCGCTTCTGTCGTGCTTACATTTATGTTAACCTGTTTTCACGTTGACATAAAACTTTTAAGCTTCCACTTGCACTTCTGTCATTTATGATGCTTGTAAAGACCAAGCTGAAGTGGTTTATTTGCCTACCTTACATTCTCGGCCAAATTTTTCTTTTGTCTATTTTAAGAAAGGAGACAAAAGCAGTAATCAGTAAACTGAAAGTAAAAACAAACAGCCTCTAATCTTCTGTTTTTCTAAGGGTAATAAATAGAGAGATGTCTTACCATTCGTACATAAGGGTTGTCACCGAGACAGGTCTGACAGAGAATTGGGAATTCCTAAGGAGTAAATGAATATGAAGAGCAGTCAGGAAATAAAGTATTTAGGCATGGCCTGCTTAAACAAACATTTACTGTCTTTAAGCACCTGAAATAAATCAAAACACACAAATGCAAGTATTGCAAACAGATTTTAAAATTGCAAACCCAAGAGATTACACAAAATAATACTTAGCAATATATGATATATCTATTTGATTAGAGGCAGTGGCTATTCACATGGCACCCGTACGTTGACATGCATTTACTATTCGTACGGGAATCTGAAATTTTCCTTAAATTTCACTGCAGTTTTAAGCTTTGACAAACCCCAACTATTATATGTTACTTTAGGTTTACGAAGCGCTTTTGGTGAGGGACGTTGATTCAATAAATGACTGTGAGCGACCCATTCGAGATACTTTACATTTTTTGACATTGTAATAAAACTCCAGTACGCGAAATTCAATTTACTATTCGTACGGGAATCCAACGTTGTTGCTTTGATTCCCATACGAACAGCAACCTTTGCCACGTAGAAATGTAGATGTAAATAAAGATATGTAGAAGTAAGTTGAAATATGCTGGCTTTTCTATATGCAACGCAAAATCTACGGAGTAGGAGCACTTTATAACAATGCTTAAAAGATCCGAGTTTTCTTTATCCTCGATTTTTTTTTTCTGACACAAGACGAGTTGTTTCTATAATATAAAACCTTACAAATCATTCATTTCATATTACCAGTAAATCAGACAGTAATTATAAACTATTAAAACGAGAGTATAAGCGAAATTAAAAGCTTTAACCTACCGCATCTTCCCAATTTTGTCGGTTGTACGTATTACAACTCTTTGAGGTCGCCATCTTGGAAAATGTCTTTGAGCTCGAGCCTCGTTGTGGTGGGTTCGTGCTCAGTCTCTTCTCTCGGGGAAGAAGCCAAAATGGCGTAAAGATGTGAGTTTAATTGGTCATTTTTAAAAGTTCCATTAATAAAGGACAGATAGTCTGAGTCATCATGGCGCAGTATTTATCAGGAATGAGAATGGTGGGGGTGGGCTGGTAAGATTTTAAAACCATTGAAATAAAATTTACATCTTTAGTAAGACTAAAGTAAATACCAAGTACTTGCTAGTCTTTTGACTTTTGTAATTTTATAGAAGAAACAAATTTTCAGTAACAGAATACATTTTATTAGTTGTATCAATATTTTTTTGTAGATTTATCCCTTTTTTGTAGTTTTCTTTTATGGTAATTGTTTGTTATTAGTAAACGAAGAGCTAACAGTAGTGGAAATACACTGGTAATAAAGTCATTATTATTATTATTATTATTATTATTATTATTATCATTGTTAATATTAATATATTATTATGTTGAAGTGGTAATGTACTCAGCACTAATCAAAGTAACCCCCACACCACCTCTTCTGAGATGTGTCAGGCCATAATTTTGGCTGGGCATTATTTTTGTCTTTTTATGATCATGTTTTTAAAAGTTTTGTTGATTTAGTTAAATCAGTAAACTGAACTGAATTGCAATCAAGAGTGAAATGTTTAATCAGGTCACTTTAGCTCAAAAACTTTGGCATTATTATCTGATACTTTGATTCTCCAGTTCGAAAGTGTTTTTAAATTGTTTTGAGGAAAAATCTATTAATACTTGGTTTGTTTGACCAGGTACAGTAAAATGTTTGATTGGTATTGTATTTGTATCCATTCACACAATAAAAAATTATGCTAAGCTTACATGCTTGTCAATTGAAAATAATACTTATCTCTGTACTTTCCAATTAAAACTGACAGGGTCATCGTGATTACAGCTGGTGTCTCTAGTTACATAATGGCAAAGAAAACAATTGACAGAAAAAGGCTTGAAAGAATCAAGGAGAAAGCTAGACAATCTTCTTTGAGCACTGCTGAAGAACGCATGGACCGTTAATAGAGCTGGATAGCATAACAGGCCAGAGAGGTTCTTTTTTGGAAGAAGAGTTTACTGGAAGGAAGAAGAGTTTACTTGAAGCTCTATGAAAAAAGGATGATAAACAATAAAGTGTTGCCAATTCAAGAAATTATCTACCTTAAAATCAGAATTGAAGTTTGCCAGTAAAATATGTCTAATTACAGTTTTAGGTAATGCTGATCTGCATAAGAATGAGGCAACTTAGTGGCAATTTCAATTAAAAAGGTGTGAAAATTTACTTTAATTTAATCAATAGTCCATTTCCATATTACACACCATTACTCACAAACAAGACCTTCAAGATGAGGCCAAGTGCCAGCTTCTAATACATTTACTTTATTTTTGAGAACCTGGCCACGGCTGATGGTTTTGTTTGTTTGTATTGAAGGGTGATCCAGAAGTAACCTATTTGGTGAATCTGAATGTAATTGGTGTAGCATTTATTCTTGCAAAAACAAAAATTAACCTAGAAAACTTTGTGACCAGTCCTTTTTGAAAGCTCTCTAGCACCAGTGCCTTTTATACCACAATTTAGCCAAGTCTAAAGAAAATCCACAGTGGGGAAATGGGTCTAGAGCCAACTGCTGCAAGCCTATTGTTATATCGTAACATTATCTCCCTAGCTCTTATGTGAATCAGTATTGCTAACTCGGTCACTAATGAGAATGTGAGAAGAGCTGAGGATGGTTATGTCACAGTTCAGGTCTCAATCAAACCATAAACTTTAATGTCTTTTTGTTCCAAAGTACTTGATTTTAGTATTCTGACAGTAAAATGGGTTGTGTGCATTGCAGCCACTCCACACTTTTGATATAGCCAACTAAATCAACCATTGACAGAGAGTGGACTGGAATGCAACAGAGGCTGTAAGAGAGGTTTTGCGTTAACCTTGCACAGTAATGCTGCACCAACACTGCTGTCATGATTTAATATGTAGCCTGAAATATGTTAGTTTTGTATTTTCATAAGTTTATTGAATTTCAAGATATTTTCACACTTTCCTACAGACTTGGGTCCTAAAAAAAGATTTGGAAATTTTCATGAAAAAAATTATGTAGAGATGTATGGACCCTTCAAACAGTGCAAGTCTAGTATAAAAAAAGTCCTGGAAGAAATCAAATTTTGCAAAATGTTCTGAAAATCAAAAACCACTACCCTGAACTCAAGTTGTGTGCAGCATTATTACCAATGCATGCAATAGAAGGACATGAAGAATTTGGACGAAGTCAAAATAAAAAATGATTCTTCAAAGTTCTCAAGATCCCAAGTGCTCAGAATTGATTTATTTTTTGAGCAAAATATTGTGCCAGTAAATACTTCTAGTTTTGTTCATTTATTCATTGATGTACAAGTGTTAAGAATTTAATCCCTGGAAATATACCAAACATTCCTGGAAACATCCATTATTTTCTTGCAACTGTCTGTACAAAGCCTGGAATAAAAAGTTGACCTTATGGTAGCCAAAGCTGTGATGCTGGTACTGTATTTTGGGCAAACATACATATAATAAACATGTGCATTATGATATCAACAATTCTGTATTTGTTTGCTAGAATTGACTCGAACTAACATGGTGCATCAATGAGAAAATACTTTGAGTTTTGGTTTTTGAAATTATTTTATACTCACTAATTTGGTTTTACTGGTTTGGATAATGCTGACTTGGTGTGTGGTCACACTGCACACACTTTGTGGCTGTATGTTACCTTGAGCACACATAACATGCACAACCCACAAAAAATGTCAAGTCACTCTTGATTAAGTGACAGACTTCCAGGAAGAGAGATTGACTCAGTGGCAAAATCAGACAAAACACACTTTCTTCAGCAATTTTTTAGTCGTTACAGGACTTTAATCTTTTGGTATGGAGTTGGCTTTCAGACTTCTCCTAATCATGTCATACTTCAAACAGACCACTTTCTGACACTGGTGAGACAGCACAAATACAACTGCTAAATCTGCATTCTGTAGCATTCTAAAATTAGTTACAAATGATATGGTTTTGAATGATGGCAGTCCACAACCTTACCCCAAATCAAAGAGAATATCAAAAGGTCACAAAGTAATGACAGGGTTTCTGCTGCTAGCAGTGCAAAAAATTTAAGACTTTTTCAAGCCTTTTGACCCAAATTTGAAAATTTAAGACCTACTTTTCCTACAAACATTTGCTCAGAAGTTACTATAGCACATTATTTACCAGGGTTCCCACTCATAGGCCAGAAAAAAATTCCCTGACTTTTTAATAACCAAAACCCATTTTCGCTGACCTCTATTTAGAGAAATGGCACTGTCCCAAATTCTGTTTCCCTGAACAGATATGTTACTAAAAGGTCTTGTTATAAGCAATGAAGAAATTATTTGAAAAAACACAACGTTTTTAAAAGACATGTTTCGGCATGCTTATGCCATCATCAGTTTAATGAATGAAATACAATACATTATAAGTGAAAG
>JAOBYJ020105314.1:0-10746 GCA_025403565.2 Palythoa heliodiscus
TATATACCTCGTCGCTTCGCGCCTCGGTATATATCCACCACTATGCACCTCCCCTTCGGGGGATAGTTGTTAATTATCAGAAAGATTCCATGTTGCCCTGCGACTGTCCAGTAATAGATCACAGATGATGCCAAACTGTGGAAAGAACAAAATAGTGTGTCACTGATGTTCTTCTCACAGTTTGACGTCCACTGTGATCTATTACTGAACAGACGCACAGGCAACATGGAATCTATCTTTTTTATATAACAAAGAACTAAACTTTGTAATGGTGACGTCAATCCTCTAATAGATCATAGACAAGACCAATCAAAATGGGAGAATCACTTGGGTAATTATATAAATACCTATATATATGGTGGGGGTGGATGCTAGTTATGATTCTATATCTTTATCTTTCTCTGTATCTGTATATTTAACATTTTGCCACGAACGCGCGTTGAATACGAAGTGATATAGCAGACCAGGCACGAAGCGCTGAGTTGGCTATTTTCAGCTCATATCCAACACGACATAAGTGGAATAGTTGTCTTACTGAATTTAAACCACTGGAGATCCGAGTCAAAAAGATTTTTTTAACTTTTTCCGTCCAGCGAAAGTTGCTATTTATCAGAGTATACACTCGAGTGATTTGGCGGGCTTTTTGACCCACGCAGCGACATCGCAATGACACAAGTCGAAATTTTCGCGCCTTTGAAACAAGTTTGAAGTTTAGGTTTCTTGTGTACAACCGCAGCACGTTGTAACGTTTTTGTTTGGTTTTTCTGTTTGATTTTTTGAACTAGAATTGAAGCCTTCGCTAGATTTACTGAATACCGGATTTACAATTATTGAAAATGGTTTGCTTTGCGGTGGTGAACACGGGTAGCAAAGAATCGCAGGATAGATTCTTCGGCTAATGGCAATGTATAATTCATCGAGTAACCTTACTGTCTTGACGTGTAAAAGTACTTCAGTTACTGGTTGAGTTTCTAATTCTTTATTCAATTATTAAACTTGCTTCCCAGGGACTGCAGAGTAATTCCAAAACAAGGTAGGATATTAAGTGTTTAACGGTTCAGCTTTTGACAAATTTCATTGAATGTTTCGCTATTTACTGCTGAAAATTTTGTTCCTGTTAGTTGCTTTAAAACTATTCCTTTCAATTTACTGTAATGCTTTTGGTTATTCTAGTTCAGGATTCTTTAAACAGGTTTTATTTCAAGGCTGAAAAGCTGTAGATTTCTTGTGTTTTCCGGCATGAATCGTTCTGAAATCTTGTAGACACGGCTCTGGTTTTGAAGTTCGTGGCTATTTTGACTATTTTCACCGCATATCAATCAAGACGTGAGTGAAATGTTTGTTAAATTTTCATTCTTTTCTAAACAATTTGATACTTAGAAACCATAGCAAAATTCTACTGAATGGACCATTTCACGGTTCCTGAAAGTTAACCAAGCTTTTTCATGAAGCCGAGGCTAAGGTTGACCTCGCACCGTTAGAGAAGTGGAAATAAGAGACATGATAATAAATTTCTTTCTTATGATAATTATTTCTACTACTCTAACTGTGCCAGGTCAACCTTAGCCTCAGCTGCACGTGAAAGCTTGGTTACGTATCAGGATCCGTGAAAACGTCTATTCAACTTTCACAAAAGGACCGGAAAATTGGTTTCCATATAAGGCCATTCGGCATATGAGATAAAACCCGAGCTGAGTGAACCAATGAGAACGCCTGAAACGCACTATTCGAGGATGAAAATTCTTAACATATATATACATATATCAAGACCACATTGAAACAAGTTTGGATGACTGGTGCTTTTACTTACTGTCTTGAACAAGCTTTTAACCAACTCCACGGTCTGTCGGTAGATTGATTCAGTATAAAACAGGAATTTAAAAATATCTACAGCTTCAATGTTATACAGAGTTTCGAGTATATAATATATAAACTTGATTACAATAAAACTCTGACAATGTCAAAAACCTATAAGGTATGTCAAAACCAATTTACAACTAAATTTCTTAAATTTCAAGAACATTTGCTTCTCTCTCGTGAAACTCTGCACTAAATAATCTAAATCCAAAGCTGGCTTACCCAAGCACAACGAACCCCGGAGCTGTCCATGATTATGAAAAACGCGACCTTTTAGTATAAAAAATCATCAGTTGTTAATATTCGAGTGATCAGAACGCAATTTTTTATGAGCTACAAACTTCTAGGCGTTACTAAATATTTGACAACAGATAATCTACACTTGATAATATACTGTAAAAATAAAAGCTCAAAGACTACGTAATACAACTAGCTTAGCTTAATTCATTCGAAATTAGTTAATCGCAGACTAACAACTTTTTTTTATAAGAACCAAACATTTTTACGAGGTTTCGTGATCTTATTTTATTGGCGACTTCAGCTTCAAATTGTTCTTTTAAAAATTGTTCTTCGGTATTTCTTTGAGTGATTTGAGACGCAAGTAAGCAATAAAACCTTATCATTGTCAATGAGAAACTTCAGAAACTGTATCATTTGGGATATAATTGCATACTAAGTGAGAAAATCCGCGAAACCTTTTTGATGCTTTGTAATGTATTGTTAAGATAAATTACGAGTTTTCATTCACGTTTCTGACTGAAAATGAATCTTCCTTCAGTTGTCATCAAGTCTCATCCTCAGTTGTTTAATCATTAAACTGTTCTTAAGTTTTGGCCAATTTTAGTGAGGTTGTTCTTATAAAAAAGTGTGTAAATCTGACTATAAACACACGACACAAAATACATAAGCAACACGGCTCTATTTTATGTTGGTCGTAATGTTTCGAGCCAAATCAAAGTTTCCTGCTTCTTAACTCGTTTTAAACACATATTTCAATTTCGCTTTAACGTCCTCGATCACGTTTGATGAAAATTAGGCCGCGTAGGTAAGCCCCTGCTGCGTAGACTGGGAACAAGTCTTGTCTCTGAAGTTATGAGCTAGAACTTACAAGTTGCTTTAAAATTGACATTATTGTAGAATTTGTTTTAAAATAAGTACAAAAAATAGACAATGATTTATAAAATGCTAAAGTAACATTGAAGCGACGCCTTATCAACTGAACCAATATCCAATTCACATTTTGTATTTGCGAGAAAAGCAGAGATTGATGAAAACAACAAACTCAGTCAGAAACAAGGAAAGCCTAGCCAGCAACGCAGACGAACTAAGCCGAAGTAAACACTGTAAAGTACGTCTGCTAATCAGCGCAACGTTTCGTGTATTGGACCTCCCACAAAGTACTCAAATTTTATTGGTTGCTTTTAAATAGCAATACAACATACTTCCTGGTAAACAGCAATCAGTTGTAAACTTGCGAAAGAAAAACCATAAAGCCAGAATCGTTTTTAGTTAAAATAATCGGTGAAACATACCATTGGGTAATGCAATGAGCTTCATCAATAGCAACTCCAATAAGTTTCTTCTTTGAATTCTGGATCTGCAAATATTCTTCGCCATGTCTGTGTTCAAAGCAGGTACTTGAGAAAACCGTAGACAACAACATAATTTCCATTCATTACTTGTTGGATAAGTTTAGGGTCATCAATATCTCCGATCAGTGCTAATGCATGAACTCTAACGTTAAGTAGTTCACTTGTTCATTCATTAAAGATTTCGACGGAGAAATAAACACAATAATTCTTGAACCACGCACGAGGGCTCGATTTCAATACGTCATCAACTATCGTTAAACATTGGAATATTAGCGATTTTCCGAAGCCAGTTTGGAGATTAACAAAAGCATTACCATCAAAAAAAAGCTTTGAAATTGCCTTCTGCTGTTCGGGAATGAGACTTTCGATTTTAAACTGTATATTTACAGCTTGAAAAGCTTCCATCCATCGCTCCTCGCTGATCTCTGCGTGTTTGACAGAAAATTGCGCTTTAGAACAATCAGATAAAAGGATAGAAATGAAAACCAATCAAATTTGACCACTCGAATTTGAGTACTTCGTGGGAGGTCCAATACACGAAACGTTGCGCTGATTAGCAGACGTACTTTAAAGTGTTTAGTTCGTCTGCGTTGCAGGCTAGGAAATCCATTGCATACAAATATGCAATGATCATTTTATAGCTATTGAAAAATTTTAGCTGGCGAAAAGCCAGTAAGTTCAGTTTACCACAGTGTAGCTTCAGCTGTTTTAAGTTAAATCCACCCGTCTCACAAAGTTGTACTGCTTTCATTTCACGGGGGATGTGATGTTCTCAGCGATTTTTGTATCAAAGCTTAAATTTTCTATAACAAACTGTCATAACTAAAATTCTCTGTTTTATCTTATTATTCAAACACTTAAAACCACATTCTGTCCGCATTCGCTGACTGGTCCACACTTGCAAAACAAAAAAACATTCAAACTCTCAGCAAACAGAACCTCTGAGCCACACAACCAAACAATCGTAAAAAGCTTTTCATGCTGCAGAAAAATCATGAATGAAAAAAAAACAACCGTATAACAAAACGGCAAAAACAATTAAATGCAGCAGCCAACGTCTGCACATTACTAATGGCTATCCTTGGCGACGGGGGCTTTGATTTCGAGCCACGTTTTATCTACCAGGAATTTGTCTCGCATCGTACAGCTAGTAAATCAACTCACCTTCTCCGGCAATGATTCAATATTCTCAGTTGCCTTAATGCCTAAAATAAATACCGCGAATCAGTTCAGAAGCCATTTTGCAAATTCCTCCAAAATAAAAGGAAATTAGCTTATAAATTAATTTTCCAATAAAGTAGTGTCATTGCATTTTTCTTAGTCTGTAAATGGCTAAATTCCAATCAAGTTTTCTTTTCCTGTTAGGGCGACTTATGGTCGGTTGTACAATAGCATCATGTCAAGCTGCTTTCGAACGCGAAGCTTATTTTCTTCACGAGATCACAACTGGTAAGTTTTGTGAACATTTTCGGCTTATCCCCTTGTAATTAAGTAATGTTGAATATCATACACCATTTTAAGACAAAATATACCAGTTTGTTCGGAGAAACTGTTTCCAAAAACTGCACTCCAAAGGCAACTATCGAGCTGTAGACAGCATCTGAGTGAATTCATTTGTTTAAGCCTGGAATGTTATTGAAGACTTCTCGCTTCAAATAATCTTGTTTTGTTAGCGTCGACAGCATTTGAGAACTGATTACGGCACTGGACGGACAGACACTGTTGAGTATATTCCTGGCCTTTAAGCAATATATCTGCAATTTATTAGAAGTCATGCACTCCGCTACAACACAATACAACACGTTCCTTCGATGTTTTACGTCATTATGCGATGAAATTCACGTGTCACGCAACAACTCATGAACGAATTTTCAAAAACCCGATTTCTGACAAACACTGCAGCACACAGCGCTGACGAAAGAAGCCCGACACTACCCGATGTCTTGTAGTATCTTGAAGAATCAAAGGCCTGAATCCCGAGCCGGGTGGTGAACAGGAAGTGATCCCCTACTTAGGTACATATTCGAACCGTATTGCGAGTTATAGTAGGGACTTGGATGCTGGAGGTGTGGAGGGTATTGGTACTGCGCATGCGTCTGACTGTACATTTGTGGGTATTTATTGGGATAGTAAAAACCGCTGTACGGTGACACTGACTGTTCCGAACCACTGACGGAGTGACTGTTCCGTTCCGTTGGTTGAGTCGGGGCCGTTAAACTTTCCACAGAAAATGATTTCGACATTGACGTGGAAGAATATGGACCTTGATTAGGTAGTAGCTGATTTGCAGGGCCCGGAAAAGGACTCTTGTTGGGAGGCCCTCCAGAAAAGGGGCCTGCACTCCGAGGAGAAAGTTCAGACGGGGAGTGTACTGAGCTTTCGTGACTGCTTCGTGACGTAAACCCGCCCATTTGAGTCTCCTCGGTAGATCTGCTATCGTAGTTACCATAACGAGACGAATAAGAGTTCTGCGCAACTGGCTGCATGGCAGATTTTTGAAAAGGACCTCTCGAAAGTTCAATAAAACCCGGTATGGGATGCGACGTATCACTGTCCCCTCCCTGTGAGTGAGTGGAGGACTGCCTGGAGTAGCCTGGAAAGTTTGATTGTTGAGTAGTTGGCGAGAATGCCTGTTTGGGTGCATCTGTAGGTGACGGCAGACCAGCGGCCTGGAATCCACGCGGTGTATGTGGAGTGAGAGGGGTCTGGGGTGTGTGTGGTGAGCCAGCACTTGTTGGTGAAGGAACCTGGGCTGGACTAGTGCCAGGATTTCGAGTGTCAGTAGAGGCCGCTCGACTTCCTGGGTAAGGAGGAGGAGGTGACCGGACGCTTCCTCCAAGAGGGGACGGCACAGAAGTTGGTGACTGGGGACTGGGCGACTGGAGAGATGAAAGAATGCTTGAGCGCTGAAAAAACGATTGCTGTTGTTGTTGCGGTGGTTGCTGTTGCTGTGGTTGTTGAGACTGTTTCTGTTGTTGTAGACTTTGTTGTGGCTGCTGTTGTTGTTGTTGAGAGTTATATCTCTGGTACGCTTGTTGTTGCATTTGTTGTCTATAATGATCATGCATGCGAGAGTCCATGTATGGTGAAGAGGGCTGTGGGCCTGACGGGCCATGGTTTGCGGGAAATCCGAACTGACCAACCTGTTGTACCATTCCAGACGGTTGCTGATTAGGCCCTGAGCCCCGGGCATACAAGCCATTAGATGGGGTCCCTGAGGATTGCGATTGGTTTCCATTTCCAAACAACAAGTGCTGAATATCTTCAATCACTTGCGATTGTTGTTGGCGATCCTTATGATACTGCTGCTGGTACTGTGACCACTGCTGGTTTCCGTAACCTAGCCCCCCCGGCGGGCCCCCTGTCTCTGAGTGTGGATATCCACTGAATCCCCGTGCCGTATTCTGTCCTGCCTGTCTCGATAAATAAGCTTTTTGGCGTTCAAAGAGGCTATGGGAACCATCATGGACGTTGTTTTCTAGCCTTAGGAAGGGGGTAGTAGCGGGTTGGGCGTGATGGAAAGACACTATCCCATCATAGGACCCCTGTTGTACTGCCTCAGCTGCTCTGTTGGCTAGGGCTGTGGAGAAAACGTAAACTCGCTGCCTTCCGGGTGGTACAGGCATTTCTACAGTTCTCACCAACTTGGCCTTTCTTCTTCTTCTTGGTCCATCTGAATTATCGGAGTCTAAAAGATAAAAATCAATGTAAAGGATAAGCACAAACACAAATTTCAATATAACCTCGAGGGTGCTCCGGTTTTTCTCCTTCTGTACAATCGACATTAGTTAATACTGAAAAACTGGCGGCTACGACGTGCTGCAAGGTTTTTATGGACCTGCAGCTGTAGCCATAGCATCTACTCAAGCATTTCGTCAGATATCATTCAGTCCAGTTGCTTCCGTGCTTGAGGCATAAATGCGCGCGATCATGGTTAAAAAAAACACTTTTTCGGGTCAGTCGTCATTACTTATTGTACGAACCTGCTTTGGTTAAAAGGGAAAAAATCTATATGAGATGTAGTTTCTTTCAAAGCTTTTCATCTACTGATGCCATTTTGATACTGTTAGAAAGTTTGTTGTTTGTCGTACGGATCGTTTTTTATTTCGACGTTGCCTATTGTAACGGTATCACTGTCAAATCAGACGGGAGTTTTAAGCAGGCACATGATAATCACCCCACCCCCCACCTTCCAAACTTGAACCTGGAGATCCTTAACCTTAAATTCACAGTTTTAATGCTAAAATGTAAAGTTACTGGATTTATCATAATATTCAGAACATAGTTTCATCAATTTTTAGTAATTAATATATATATATAATTGTTTATACAATACAATACAATACAATACAATACAATACAATACAAAACGATACAATACAATACTTTACTGACAACTCTCCATGGGGGCTTTTTAGTGACAATGCAATTAAGAGGTTTTGTGTTATTTATAATATCTTATATTACATAGATAATATTGATCACACAGATTGTCAGCTGAAGAGCTTCTCAGGAAACTAACAATAAATCATCGTCATCATTATCATCATCATCATCGTTATCATTATCATTATCATGATCATGATTATTATTATTATTATCATCATCATCATCATCGTTACCGTTATCATTGTCACACTAAAACCTATTTGTTAAACTGACAGACCTGCATCTTCATCGTCTTCGTCATCTGAGCCAATGTTCTCTTCCTCCCACCATTCTTTCTTCTTGTTCATCTGTTCTCTCATGATGACGCAACGTCTCTTACTCCTTGGCGCCAAACTGCCATCTAGATCTGCTTCCTTCAAAAGGCTTTCCTGTTTCTTCATCTCCTCGTCAACCTTTCTCTCAAGCTCCACTCTTTCCTACCAACCATAATCAGCCACACTCCACATAATTAACAATATTTATAATCAATTGCATGACAATCCTAATTTAAAGCTTTTACTAGAATTGTAAAATGTTACAGTCGATACTCGACTACGCAGAAAATTATGACTGGATATTCTTAATATCTAATACAAAGATGTGTATGCTGTCAATACAGTCTGCGACTAGCGATGGTAAACAATGTTTCAGAAAACTTAAAGACCTGTTGAGAAACACTCGTTGTCCTAATGAGCAGATGCGGACAATTATATCGAAACATTATCTCCTCTCAATACACCACAGCAAACGAGATAACAGGTTAATGCTTTTAAATGTCTCAACAAAACAGCCCGGCAAACAACATCACAAACACAGGATTTTTACCGACACTTCGTACGATTAAGTCAAGTCTACTTACTTTACGGATTCTGTCAAGTTCCTCTTGCTCTTGCATCCGAGAATAGCGCCTTCGAGGCTTGGCTGGGCGCCCTGTGCTATCATTTAAAGGATAATCTTGTTGCCCTTGTTCCGCACGATGTATAGTCACTTGAACTGGTTGCTCGTGGTGATATTCTAAACTAGTATTCTGTGAAGGTTGAACCTGCCTCTCGATTTCTTTTCTCCTTCCTCTCTTGCGATGTTCGACATCTTTTTCCTTCTCCTTTTCTTTGATTGTCTCAGTAGTTACGTGGTCGTAATCTAAGACACTGGCTCTGACGTCTTCAACCTGTTTCAAAATGATAAGAAAAATATCTTAATTCAAGTAAGAAAGACGAACCTTTTCGCTGATAGGTACAGTACACGTGTGCAATGCGACCACAAGCAGACCAGCCTCTGTGTGCCGTGTTTACAACTGGACTTGAAAGTTCACTCTTTTTTTAAAAAGATATAGGCCCATGATCGAGTGAAATCTTGTTCAATAAACTAAGTTGTTAAAGGTATCTTTCACTTTAATACTGCAATAAAGATATAAAAAATTGTAAAGTGGGCATTTTTGTTATTTCCAACTCTATTGCGCGTTCTGGTATAATTAATGCTAATTAATTTCGATTCTAATTTTCTAATAAACAACATTTCGCGGATGAGACGTCCAATATTCCAGTGTATTTCTTTACGACTGGGAAGTATTTGCTAATATATCATAGATGTCACCGATCTTGTGTTCAATCTAAACATGTTTACCAACTGTCGAAATGCGATGTCCTTCTGTACGCTCAAACGAGTCACGGCACTTGTAGCCAATATAGTCTGTGTCACACAGATCACATTTAAAATAACAAACAACACTCACGGCCTACCAGGGGTGGTTTGGGTTTCTGTATTTTCACATTATCTTGAATTTTTCGACTTTTCTAGACGCATCGTTTTTTACTTAAAGAATGTAGTTAGTACTTTTTAATCACATTAACTGGAAAATAACTCGGTCAACTGCTACCAATGATTTGGAGACAATCCATTTTTCTCTGCCTTTCAAAACCCAAATAAATAGTAGAAACGGCCTTTCGATAGTTGATAAAGGGGCTAAGATTTGTGTCTATTAACCTTCATTTCGTTTGCAAGGGACTGAATTTAAGGTTGCATTAACGTGTTTATTTCGTGTTTCAACAGAGGTGTTCTCATTAATAACAAACATAACATAACAAAATTAACATAACATAATTTTATTGTTGTAATAAAATAATATTAATCAATTTGGATCAACCGTCACTGGGCAATTGTTCACTATGATCAACTTTTACGTTCTATTTTCAAAACAACTCCATTTAGCCAGCGATCAAAGTTGTGCAATTAAAAAACTGCACATGACGAACTTTGACAATGAAATATTTTGTTGCTGCGGTAAAAATCATTGTTCAAGGTTTTGACTGCAAAAACAATTTTTCTTAACACGAGCGCCGTTCGGGATCAGTGATTGGCTATAACTTAACCGTATCAAAATTTACCAAATGCCTTTCCAGCGAGTACATTATCTTATCATGTACATACTAAAGGGTTTTTCTCAATTCTTTGCTTTACCGTGGCGTCACTGTCTTGTCTAACACTAGTGTCCGTCATTATTGTGCACCTCGGAAATGTGAAATGCGTGTTAAGAGAACCCCTTTCTGTATTGTTTCCATTTTCCTTTTCGTTTTGTGTTTTTAGAACAACACCCAATAATCATACAATAAATCATATTCAGTATAATTTTCACAATACCCTCACTTTGTTTACGAATGAGGGCACAAAGATGGCGGGGAAAAACCGTAGTCAAGGGTGGGATGACGTGGGTGAAAGATAAATATACAAACTCTAGTGTTTCTGTCCGCATTCCAATCCCATGAAGTCTCGTATTAAAACTGGTAACGTTACCGGGACGAAAATTTAAATGCCTTGGAAGCTGAGTGACGGAGCGTTTGCATAGGAAATTCTCAAATGAAAGGACAGTAAT
>JAOBYJ020105315.1:0-10438 GCA_025403565.2 Palythoa heliodiscus
CCCGATCGTCTGAACATTTTTTGAGACGACTGGGACGATCCGGACGATCCGGACGATCATATGGAAACCAGGCTTTAACCGGGAAAATAGATAAACTGGGGAGTGTTTACTGGTGTTTTGCTTGGCAACGAATCTTTAATTATTGGTTGTTGCCAATCCACGGAAAGACGAGCTTTTGTTTTCAAAATGAAACAATAGCTTTTCTCTGATCTGTTTCTTCAAATAACCCCTCTTCTTTGCTGGATTAAGGCAATTTCTGCGGTAGCGGTACAAACGTAGGTTGTGACAATTTGACGACGAGAAAACATCTCTACCAACGGTATCCGCGTCTCTTTGTAGCGTCGTGCGTTCGTTATCTCTCATTCTAAGAGAACCAGGAAAGACGTTTCGTAGGTTTGCAGAGAGAGTGTTCACAAAAACACTCAGAATAAAGCCTGCTAAAAGAAATTTTGTGGTTTTCATTCTTATCATAATCAAATCTTGAAAGACAAACACGATATCAGCATATAGATACCCCTAAAAGGAACAGTTGTTTATGGATTTAAAACCTGGCTTTTGCTGCCTTATAAACGTTGCCGAGAAGAATTGTACATAATACTCGTCATTTGTCCTGTTGTTAGAATCCCTTCTTTTGTTTTTGCACAAGATGCTACAGTAAAGCGTTGTCTTGATGATGGCATAATTGTCCTGTGTTTTGTGAATTTCAATTTAGATTATTTAGCATGCTACACGCGTACAGTATACAATCGCGAGAATGTTGGTTTTACGTTAGTATTACGTTTTGTATTCGGTAAGTAAACCGTGCAACAACATTGAACAATAAAATCAAGGGTCACTTTTTCTTTCATAATGAACGCTTAAAATAACGTTTCAGAAATATATAAAGTTTGAACAGAAGTGCAGTTATAACCACGTTGGTCAGGTGTGGTGTTCACGCGGGCTGTTAATAATTTTTCCAGACCAAGCTAAGTTTTCATAAACAATCACCAGCTGATTCAGTTTCTGAATCTAACCTCTGACAACATTTTGGCAATGAATCTTGGCAGATATACTATTTTACTATAGCAGTTTTGAAAAACATTCATTTTGTTGCAATTAAATCATTTCCAAAGCAACAAAATTATCAAATGACGTCATTTGGCAAGACTCCTTTGACTTTTATTTTATTTCAATATTTGTGTTCGTTTTCAAACTATTATCACCCAAAAATATGATGTTCTTATAAACAAAAGACTATCCTTACGCCCGAATCCGAGGAAATGTTGATAATCGCACATAAACTAAAGTTGCAGAAGCTGGTGTGGGTTATTGAAACCAGTAAAACCGTGAATCTATTGACCAGAAATTAAAAAAAGCACGTATTTTAACGGAATCATAACAACAAAATATAGTACTTCCTCGATTATCTGAATATCTCACTGATGGTATATCACTCATTATCCATTCGGATAATGCGAAATACCGGATAATCGAATTCTTAATTTATGTCTATGAAATCATTGATCAGCCACTTAAATGTTCTTAAACCAAATTCCTTGCCGTGTGTGATGAGAAGTTGAACTCCCTCACGTTGTAACATCGAACTTTGACGATAAAAATCGCTTGCGAACATGACACATTTACCCGCAAAATATTTTGCCCTAAGGCAGGTCTCGGTTGCAATAAAAGTCTTCTTTTACGATTTTGATTGTATTTTTTTGCTTCTACTCTCAGTTCGGATAATCGAAGCTGCTTAATGGGGTTACGTCAGTAATCGAGGAAGTACTGTACAAGTTAAAACCTTTTTGAATTTTTAAAATCAAAACATTTAGTATATTACTATGCTAATACCACTCTGCAGTGGCAAGGAATTCTAAAAAAAGAACTGACATTCATAGAGAAATAAGATCGTTGTAGTAGAAATACCGTCACAGTCTTATATTTTTATAATCTATTTTTGTGTTTAAAGACTCCTATTAAGTTGTAAGTTATTAGATAGCATTTGAGTCGTTCGGTAAAACCAATTTGTTGAGCTTTTAATGGAGCAAAAAAACTCCTAAGTGATTTATACTCAGGTAAGGTAAAAGCATAACGCTTGTGGGATGTGACTCGAAAAATAAACATAACTGTATTGCACATGCGTGCTAGTGATAATGACACAGCCACTATAGCCTCACGGGTCAGAGGGACTAAGCCCGTAGCGAAACCCTTGAAAAAGAGCTAGTGAGCCTGAATTTTAGCAGTCGGCAGGGTCATCTGTTTAGGTCTTGTTGGGCCTCATCAGTACAGCACAGCTAACAACCCAAGCTTTTTTCTACGGACTCAGTCCCTCTGACCCGTAAAGCCATAGTGTCCTATTTAGTGGCTGTGTCATTACACAAGCACGCACACAAAATGTGCAACACAGTTATGTTCATATTCATATAGAATGACTCGGATATATGCGGGCTTAAGACTAAATATAAACATTCTGACAAATTCTGAACAAAAAGACGATACTCAATCGAAAACAAGTCGTGAGTTTGGATATTCTGAATTTTTCTATCAGTTATTCCTTTTTATTCCTTATCTATAAAGTTGATTCAGTTGTCTGTTTGGGGTTAAATATTATATCCCAAGTTAGTTTTAACTGTGCTTACCAGAAAACTGCATCAGATCCGGAGTAACAGAAAACAAAGTTACACTTTGGTAGTTTAAAGTAGAGATTGAAGCTTTTAAAAACCCTGGACTGGAACTTGAATGAAATATCAAGCAGATGAATTTTTGTGCATATGGCTGATATTAATGAACTAGCAAAACAGCGCAAACAGATGTAATAAGTCCTCATTTAAAATTCATGTTACCCAACTTCCTTAGGTTCCTTCTGCTTCGCAACTAATTTTAATTATAGCTCCTTTACGTATCTCCCCGTTGTGTATCTTTATTGATCTTACTTCCAGTAATATTTCCTTAAGTCATTTCATCCAAGCTTTACAACCGCCTCATTTGTCCGTGGCCAGCTGTGTACGGTTAAATCTTTAAACCTTAGTTTGTGCAAACGGGAGCTTTAAAAATAGTTACAACTCGACAAACAACAGAGTTCCCGTGGTGTGTTGCGGCAAGTGTAATGGCGTTGTTATGACTTAACTGGTTGTTTGACCCTCAGGCCTATTGAAACAAAAACTGTTTCATGTACATTTGGAATAATTGCGGAGAACAGGCCTACTAATCATGTCGTTGCTCGCGGGCTCAGACTTGATGCTATCCCAGTTTGAGAGATCTTCGTTCGACCGGCTGACTATCCAATTGCAAAACGCCTCGACTTCATGCGACCGTGGCAACTTAACGGCTGATGTTGACGTCGTTGTTTTGCTCCATTTTCGCGAAGTGCAAAACATGCAAAGTTTTTTCAAGACCAAATGAATTAAACGAACAGTCAAAAATAAGAATATAAATAAATATACTTGCCTTTGGTTTGTAAAGAAAAATAACAGTGACGAGGAAAGCATCTGGGTGGGACAGCTGGAATCGAACTTGTGACGATACTCGATAGCTAAAAAACATTCAATTCATCGGCCAAAATATACGAAAAACCTTTTCGTCTTACTAGCTTTTTCGGTCTTGTAAACATTGAAGTAGTAAGAGCTAATGATGAAAAAATCAGTAAAATCTAAATTTATTTTCTTTCTTTGGACAGGTTTTTAAAGCGAGGCTTGAACTTGGAACGTACACAGCCAGGCGCCGAGTAACACATAATTTTATCTTTCTTGCCACGCTTTCACGTCAACGTTTTATCAGTTTTATGGCGAATTATTAAGTGACATTATTACTCTTTTACTTATCATTTTTTATATAACTTTGTTCTTTAGCTGCAAGGATAACACAGACAGACAAAATATTTTACTGAAAAAAGAATTCGGTTTTCAACAATCAGTATATTGACAAGCAACTTACGATTTCGGTCAATAGACCGCCACAGTAGCAGTGCTGAGAAACAGAGAAACTTTGCGAACACATTTCACTAATCTGTGATTATACGTCTAGTAACAATAACAATGCTAATTCTGGTCACGTTGCATAGTTACCATTTTTGTTGCATTATAAAGCCGCTAAATTATAGAGTTCGAATGAAAACGAAACCGACAAACCATTTCAAATTTAAAGTATATTACAGTTATTGACACCAAGAACAAAGAATACATTTAAATTCCTTCTGTATCTCAGTTGCATTAATACATCTTCACCTTTACAGAAAGAATCTTGCAGAATTGTCGTCTTAAGACTCTTTTTCATTTTTGCAACAATTTATAACAATAAAGAGGCTCAAATAATCTAAGAACAATTTGTATGAACAGATTCAGGCTGAGACAGAACGTATACATACGTTTTCATCACAAAGAACACGGAGCTAATCAGTTTCTATTTCATGCAGTATATGCTGTATGGAAAATAAAATCTTGACAATAATGATGCATGCAGCCAACTTCTTTTCCTAGACACTCAAGTTAGACTAGACAGAGGGCAAAACGGTTTTATAATCTAAGCCCTGATGAAGAACTCTAAAGACCATTTTATTAACAAACGCAGCTAGTTTTCCTACTAATTTATCTATAAGTGCTGAGGCGTTTCGTTTTTCAGTACCATTTTTCTGATTGTTTTTGTTCAATTCAGATCGTTCACAGAAATAAGAATAATTTGAAAACAATGATTTAAGCTCAAGTCGCCAAACTATAAAGAGTGGCCACTCAAAGCGCTTCAAAAGATCGGAAATTAACTCGGCGTTACTCACGAGGCTTCTGATCCAGCCGAAGGTTACGAACAAAGCGCCAAATTTTTAGTTTTATGTTTTTTTTCTTTGTTTATTTAGCAAACTACATTCAGTTCACAAAACCAAAATACACACAGCCAAGGTACACGGTGTTTCGGCACAAACAAAACAAGCTTCTATACTATTCCTACCAAAGGTCTCTCTAAGCCAACTAGGACCCTAAGATTTTAAGATATTCATGTCCATTCGTTCAAAACCAGGAGGAGCAATTTTCAAATGGTCGTAAAAGCCTAAAGCTATGAGCCTCACCCAAAATTTACTGATATATTCTTATAATCTTATAAAACGTTTACAATTTGGGTAAGAATGAAGAATGTAGAAATTTAATTCCCGATTACACGTTATTATCTTTTCAAGAGATTTTGGACCGTTGGTTATAAACAGAAATGCGTACAGCTTGAGCAGTTTTGAGTTCACATAATTTGTATAATATTTTACACTGAATGCAACTGAACTGTTTTTTTTTTATAATTCAGTTCAAGACTTACGGTACGGTTTTTTATTTGGGAATTAATCACTAACTACGAGATATTTAGCCTTACAAATACGTAGAAGCTCTCAGATGCTGTAATCAAATGTCAGCCATTTTAACCCGTGTAATCATTTATTTTACTGATTGCTTTCAGTGAGGCTAAGCAAAGTTACCCGACACAAAAACAATTATCTGTGGACTTGAGGTTTTTTCTTTCCATCTGGTAGACTGAGATGACATTTTTCTTTCTTGTATCGCATAAAGTCTCTTTCAGTCATCTTTGTTAAAACAAAAAAGGAATAATATGATAATATCAACAAAACAGTTTTGTTTGTTTTATGCTATGAAACTTTTTAATAACTCTTTCAGTCTTTGCATTTATTTTCATATTTTATGAATCCGCACTCTGTTAAGCTCAAGAATCACTCACTGCCAATATCTAATTGAGTTTATTCGTTTCGGTGTTGACATAAAATCTGTCCCACTTTCCTGTATCTTTAACTTCCGATGATACACTTAGTGAATACAATTTTGCTTCCGAAAGCAAACGCGAAACGCCATTGAGAAACAAAAGACAACCTCAACACACGGGAAGATTTTCTTTCGGGCCATTTATATTATTCTTGGCAGGCCGAAATTGATTTTCTTTAAAGAGTCGTTTTTTATTAAGCGCTGACTCGTTATCTAAACATCAACCACTCATGCACAGGAAAACGTAATCCTTGAGGCTGAAAATAATTCTCCTTGCCCGTGGCTATTTAAGATGCAATTATACTGAAAAATCACAATCTTTTGACCAAGATGACTTCAGGGTTTGTAAGATTCTTAGCCTTCTTCATACGGAATAGCTTTTTATCAGTTCCTTTTTAATCATTCCAACGCTTGAAAGATAAACTTGACAAAAAATGGTTTCCCTTTCTCTTAAATTTTTGCCGCTTTTAATTTTTCTTCCATCGCAAGACAGCACTTCATCAGTCACAAAAGCCAAAAAGGAAAGTCAACATTGTACAAATTTTATTAAAATCTATCCTCTTACTTGTCTGTGTGCAACATTTAAAAAGGTAAAAAAGCAGACAAAGTTACTTGTTAATAAGCTGCTTCAATTTATATACGTTTGATAGTTTTCATAATCCAGTGTGAGAAGTTACATTTGATCAACACTAAACGCTAATAGCCACTTGTATGAGTGACCTTCTGTTGTCAGTCTGTTTATGACCAGCCCTTACCAGGGCCGAACATGGCCTGATAACACAAAAATATGCTTTACCACTGAAAAAATGTGCACAGGTTTCGTTTCTTATGACAGGAGACAAGATAGTGAGGCAAAAACTTATTTTTCACCCAAGAAGAAGAGTTTGAAGGATTCCGAGATTACCTCGCGTACGACTTGCGCAAGTCATCCGAATACGAATTTTATTTTTGCAACCGAGAGAAAGCTAATTAGGTGAGAGTATTTAGTCAATACAAACTTAAACCGCGCATGAAATGTAATTAGAAAGAAACCTACTTTGTGCAAGTTATGCTGCTAACTTCCTTGGTAAGAGAAGAACCTTTTAAAAATGCTAAGACTGATGTAAATTAACTCACTTTGTTCATCGAGTTCATCAAACACAACTAAGGAACGTAATCTGCAACTTGGCGTTTTCAATTTTTTCCCGTTTTAGCGTGATTCGTTTCTTGTTTTTGTACACATGTATACATTTTGACTATAGAATAAAGAACGGGAAGTCTTGGGAACCTCTTCTTTTACTTTGATAACATTTCAATCAGAATTCATCTTTTATTATCGGGACCGATCTCAAAATGTTTAATTTAGGTTTAAAAACCTCGCGTATTGCAAAACGGAACGAGTAGTGGTGCCAGCGGTATCATTCAGAATCCGAAAAATTAACAGTTTGTTCATGTACTCCAAAGTTTGCTTCTACAAAACAAATTTTCCCTTTCCAAAACTGTTTTAGTATTGTTCTAGCCCAAAGCTTATTTTTGGAAAATGAACAACCAAAAAACCTCCGCCTTGTTCATAAACTTTGCTTACGAATAACCAATAACAAGATTGCAAAATCTGGAGTACCACTAAATTGAACAACATCACTAACACTAGCAACAAAAAGAAAAAAAGTTGAGAGCCAACAACCGGATACAAATCTGATTGGTGTGAAAAACACAAATCTCCGGAAACAACGGATACAAAACGCCAAGTCATAAGCAAAGTTTTATAAAAGAGTTTGGTAGCAAGCCCCAAGCAAATCTATATCTGAGGTTATTGTTATTGATAGTTTACATTGTTATTCTTCGCCCACCAAAATAATAAATCCGGTGGGGAAAAAACTTAACTCTATTGACAAATGAACAATATCTTCCTCACTTTCAACGTGAAAGACTTCGCAAATAGTATCACAATATAATGATTCAAATTATGCTACAGAAAGTGCAGTTTCTCATTCCTGATTTCATGTCTACGCTTATCAAACAGAAGCACTGTTGCTTGAAGTTGAAGAACGTTTTGTTTTCTTATTTAGGAACTTCCCTGTTTTTCATAATAAACATAACTGACGGATATAGTGACTGGAAACGTGGCCGTAAACACGTATGTTTGACAAACGATAGACGTCTTTGTAACACCTGCTGACGCAGAGATTATTCCAGTAACACCTTTTAAAGGAAAGTTGAATGGCAAGGTGAGCAGTGACGCTTTAGTCTTACATAAATCATACAAGCCATCGTAAAGAGAGTTAAACACCGCAGGCCGACCAACAAGTAATGCTTTTAAATAACAGCAAAGCCATATTCATTTGGGCGATGGCTTTTTTTTGTGTTGCGTTTTTTGTGCTTAGCATTAGATCAGAAATAAACGAAAAACAAAACAAAGAAAGAAGAATGCCAGCAAACCAAAAACCACATCTGGAGATGAATCAAATGACTTTGGAGAAAACGCATTCGAGAGAGGAAAAACGATTCTGTTTGAGATGGAAACGATACAGACCACCCGGATGCAAGAACAGAGGGCAAAAGGTAGACAAGTTTAGCTAATTTGCAATGTTAACTTTATTCCCATAAGTTGTGCTGTAAATTTCCTACCCAAATAGATAAAAAGGAGGAAAATTGGAGACTAATCTAGTATGCAAGATTCTGACAGTCTATAGCTATAGTTCATGATTATCACACTGAGCAACGGTCTTCAGTGGTGTTCCGCAACATGAGCATGCAGTAACAAACCTTTATACTACAAAACGTTTGGAAATTATTCTTACTTAATATTAGTGCAAACAATATAATTCAGAAGAGATTAATCCGAGATAACAAAGCACAGAAACGACGTAAAACAATTAAGGCTGATTTGGGTTCCCACAGCCCGGCAATAGAAGTAAAAGTTTTACCATAAGATTAAAAAGACCAGCTAGATAAAGAAAATAATGTAAAATTTTGAAATACAGTCAAAAGCAATCCAATGCATATAAAAAAAATGTTGAAACCCTAGCCCTTTAAATCATCCACGGATGCATTCCACGTCAGGCCTTTTCCCTTTCATGATGTACTGAATGTACAAGGAAAACATTAAATATGCTCAATGAATCAGTTATGACAACGTTTAACAATTGATTCTTTCACGAACTTTTTTTTCAATACTCTTCCGGCAATAAATCCTGTAAAATTTTAAGGATAAAACCAAGAAAGAAATGGCTTGGGCTGCTGTGGCCAAAATAGTACAAAATTGTTATAAAAACCTTGTTCACACCGATGCTTAACTATGTCTCTCACCTAAACAGTTTGGGTAGTGATTTTTCTTAGTCTTTCACTGAGCTTTCTTTTTCTTTGCCGAATACGAATAATTGATGACGAAGCAAAATCAACTCCTCCTCGTCTCCCTTTCAGGGGCGGTACGTAGTTGTTTAGAAAGTCTTTTTGGATTGGATGAAAAAACATCAGAAACACAATAAACAATAAACCTCACCCCAACCCTACAATGGAACTCCGTGTTAACGAGCACCAGTAAAATTACAGCTTTAGAGAAGTACGTACTTGCTCGCCATTTAAGCAAATGATAACAGCCACGCATGCGCATCCCTTTCTTTCTGTAGTTTGCTTCACTTGAGTGTGAATAGACCTTTTTCACAACATGGCGGCAATTTTAATATTCTTTTGTCTACATTCAAATTAGCGTTACTGACCTCGTTTTGGGTAACTTATTCTTTTGAAAGTTCAACTCAAGAACGAGACCAGTAACGCTAATTTGAATGTAGACAAAAGAATATTAAAATTGCCGCCATGTTATGAAAAAGCTCTACCAGTCTTGCCTCTGTGTGTACTTTAGCATCTTTAGTGTGAACAGGCCTATGTAAAGTAAAATTCCAGGTGCGAATTAAAACTCTTACTGTTCCAGCTAAGTCGATTAAATCCTAACTACAAAATATTAGTATCATTATGATATGCCAGGACATTTTATTAATTACAATTTCAAAATTACCATGCAATGATACTGACTTCTTCTTAGAACAGAAAGACTCAATCAAATATTTGGGTGTACTGATTGACGATAAACTCAACTGGAAAAAACACATCTCTTTTATTTCTTCAAGAATCTCACGAAATACTGGTGTTTTTTTCAAACTACGTCATTATCTCTCCCCGACACAGCTTCGTCAACTCTACTACACTCTTATATATCCTTATCTCTCTTACGCCATCACTGCCTGGGGCATCTCAACAAAAACTAACATTAAAACTCTATAAACCAAGCAAAACCATGTAGTTAGGGTCATCTTCTTTGCTTTCTTGTACGGTAAAAACACAGACAGCGCCATTTCATATCTCAATCTTCTTGATATCTTGACAATCGAAAATATTCACAAACTACAAACTCTCAAATTTACTCTTTACTGTATTTAAAAATACGCGAAAAATGTCCACTAGTACAATAGTCGATATGCTGAAAAAGACAATTTCTATAAGACCCGATTTCGCACTAATATTGGTCGACAGACATTACTAGCAACAGCAACAATTCTTTGGCAAGATCTCCCATCAAAATTCAAGCAACTTTCAATTTTTAGGTTTAAAAAAGAGATCAAACATTATTTGCTTACAAAACAGAATTCATTGAACTAAATAGAAAACTGTAACCTATGCATAGCTTAGCTTCCTTGCTTTTATATTTTTGCTCTTAGCGTGGCACTTGCCAC
>JAOBYJ020105417.1:0-10431 GCA_025403565.2 Palythoa heliodiscus
GTCAAGTGAGGAATAGTGTGTCAGTTGAATACTAATATAGTCTTACAACCTGTGTGGAAGTTATCTTCAGAGTCAAGAGAGGAATAGTGTGTCAGTTGAGTACTAATATAGTATGACAACCTGTGTGAAAGTCATCTTCAGAGTCAAGAGAGGAATAGTGCGCCAGTTGAATACTGATATAGTCTTACAACCTGTGTGGAGGTCATCATCAGAGTCAAGAGAGGAATAGTGTGTTGGCGATTACTGATTGGTCAGCTTTGCTGTGATTTCATTGGCTATTGGACTCAAATGTTTTGTAATTGGTCATTTTCGATCTGTAAATTGCTTAGCTCGCCCAGTTTTGTTCGTTGTTTTTACTTATATCGTGAATAAAACGTTTGTAGAGCGCTGGTAATTGTTTACACTGTTAATAGTGGTCCATTCTAAGTTAGTAAACCAGCTTTCCAGAATCAGTCGTTGAAAATAGTGATGTAAGTTAAACATAGCGCTGAGTACCAGTCGATAGTATGCTTTGTGAGTCAGTGATGTTCAGTAGTAGTTAGTGCTGTAAGTTGAACATAGCGCTGAGCACAAGTCGATAGTATGCTTTGTGAGTCGGTGATGTTCAGAAATGTGATTGTTGAGCTTTAAAATTGCTATTTCGTTTACGCTTTTTGGGGTTCTAAACACAATTTATACAATTTGCGAAAGAAAAGCCTGGGAAAAATTTAGACCTCAATGGGATTCGAACCCTTGACCTCTACGATACCGGTGCAGTGCTCTACCAACTGAGCTATGAAGCCAAATCTGTCGGGAGCAGATCAATTTTAGTGGGTACATGTATGGCACTTAAAGTTCAACAGCAATTATTGTGACGGATGCAGTGGCGTAGCCAGAATCTGTATGTCAATTACAATAATTTGTAAAAATAGTGTCTTTTACATTGCATTTCTCGGAGTTTGAGAGCACATTATTACATTTTATAGGAATTTAACATGGAACGCGAAGCAACAATTCGATTGGGGGAGCCGAAGAGAACTACAGGCGCGAGTTATGTAGGGGGGTCCGGGGGCATGCTCCTCCTGGAAATTTTGAATAAAAGGGACCTCTGAAAATGCTATAATTGCGTCTAAAATTGTAAATTGCGACAGAAAGGTTAACCAAAATCTACGTGAATAAAGCAATGATTGATCACTATTCGTGATGTAATATAAATTTCTCGACGCAAAAATAAACTTGATACATGCCTTCTTGGATGCATGTGTGACAACAGATAACACAGTATTGTAGATTAGTTGTGAAACATTGGGAAACGAGTGATGTAGCACCATCCATTCCATGACCAGAGGAAATACGTCAATTCAATCAGTTATTTCGATATTTTAACAATTCAAGTTAAAAACATGTAATTTTATAAATTTTCTTTTAAAAAAGTGTAAGTTCAGAAAAATTATTGGCCCCCACGGCTCCTCGGTGCCTGTTAAAAAAAAAGCTGACTTCCCCCATTTGAACTTTGAAGTGTTCTCAACCTATATATATATCACCGGTCAAACAATTTAAATCTTATCATCCAGTCCATATACTGTAACTACTGCTAAATACCTATGCTAACACACTGATCCGGATAAGGTCGCAGCACCGGCAGGACACTTTTCCACGCACGCCAAACGTACTGGCGACGTTTGTCTAGTTGGTCACATCAGGACTTAGAGAAAATTCTATCATGGATCACGAGTACTACCCAACATTCATTGCACGATAAGAATAACAGGAACTTTTAAAGATCCGTTCCTTTTCTTTCCTTTATTCAGTATAGTTAAATTAATATTTTTTCCTTAATTTCTTTCCTTATCAAAAAATTTTGTAGGCCCGTGCCTACAGGCCTTATGGCTGGCTACGCCACTGGGATGTTGTACAGCGGTTAGAAGAAATGACGCTATGCATATTTAACTGAACCGCGAAGATCGCATCAATAAACTTTACAAGGTTCGTCTCAATACAGTAGTTCAAAGTCATTTTAACGCTGTGATATGATCTTCCAGTAATAATTGCGAAAAGAGAAGCCTGAAAAACACTTAGGCTTCAAAGGGATTCGAAACCGTGACCTCTGCGATACCGGGCAGTGCTCTATCAACTGAGCTATGAAGCTACATCTGTTGGGAGTAGGTCAATTTTAGTGGATCTAGATCTTGCCACTTAAAGTTCAACAACAATTATTGTGACGGAAATCCATGTCTAGATTAGTTGCTGCGTTTTTCTCTGTCCGTTGTGTTCGCCAGTAAAAGTTGTTGCGAAGTGATGGCAAAAAGTGCTTAATCAGATTCATTAGTTTTATCATTTTGTTCGTCTAATTAAGACAAACTTACCTGTTGCCACTAAGCAGACGCTACAGTATACGTAGATAAACACAAACTCTGTGTTCCTCATTGTGCATGATATTTTGTCCAAGAGTTGTGACACGAGTGGCCAATATCAGTGAACACAAGAAAAGTAGTTCTGGGGGGTGGAACTGGGTTCTGGTGCACCTGAAAAAATACCATGTTAGTATTCCTAACGTGATACATACTAATACATACATACATACCTACATACCTACATATATACATACAAACAGACAAACATACATACTTTATTTCACATCCCAAGAGCTTTTCAGCGAAATATACTACATTACGTTTAAAATTTTAGTTTATACTACATATACTAAATATACTGCATTACATTGTGTTTAAAATACAGTACAAATAGGAAAAATGCATGTGGTAATAACAGAAGCTAACCCTAACCCAGTTATAATCACACTCACAGTCAAATAAAAATATTAAAATCAGTTTCTGGAAACTTAAAATTGTTAAAAAAAACGTTAAAAACACTAAAATCGTTGAAACCGTTAAAACACGACGTTGCGACCGGAACTTCCGGTCTCTTTCAGGCAATTGAAGATATGATCTGTCCGCTGACGTCGGTAAATGAGTCAGCTGGCGAGGAGCGCCTTGCAGGACTCGGTCCCAAATATGGGAGAGCTGGAAGCGGAGACCGCCGTTTCTGTTTAGGGATGGCGTTTCAATGCGGTCCCAGATGACTTCTTTTATTCCCCTCCTGTGCCATTGTTCCTCATTGTCTAGAATGATAACATTTTCTATTCCAATGTGGTGATCCATAGCCATTATGTGGTTAAAAACTGCCGAGTTCTGAGCCTGGATGATGTTGGGCTTTTTGTGTTGTCTAAGCTTGGCATTTAGCGACTGTTTCATTTCTCCCACATACGTTGCATTACAGTCTGTTTCCACACGTTATCCCATTCACTAACTTGGATTTTTTTCATTTTGGTGTTTTGTCCTTCACCTGGACTAATTTTCCTCTTAAAGTATTAAGGGGCGTCAAATAGGTGGTTATAGTAAGGGATCTGAGAGCTGATTTTATTCTGTCGGCACGTCTGCGATATAGGAGATCGTTATTTTGGCTTTAGTTACACCAATAAAATCAGTTGAACGAACAAGCCCAGAGGACTCGTAATAGTATTTTTTTGCCTGGCATATTGTTGACTCTCTTACTCTTTCTACTTCTACTGGCTTTAGTAAACACCCAGGCGGGATAACCACATTTTTAGGGCTGGCCTGTATTGATGTTATCCTTTTCTGTGTGGACTGGTTCTGGATCGCTGATAATTGAGTCAGCTAGGTGGTAAAGCGTACGAATTACCGTCAGGTTGTGGATCAGAGGGTGATGCGATTCAAAATGCAAGTAGTGATCAGCATGGGTCGGTTTCTAAAAACCTTTGTTGATGAACGTCCGGTGTTGGTGGTAACACGGCAATCTAGATCTAAGTAGGATAACTTCCGGTCTTTGCAAATCTCGTGGGTAAATGTAATGTTTGAATTTAGGCTGTTCATTTGTTGAAAGAAGGGAGTTAATTCACCACAAGGCAAGATTAAAAAAAGTGTCGTTCACGTAACGGGGCCATGCTTTTGGATGGACGACGAGGTCACACAGGGGACCCCATAGCACAACCTTGTACTTGTTTGTAAAACTTGTTGTCAATATCACGCAGTATCAGTGTTGAGTTCATTTTGAGAGTGGCTTACATATCGACCTCTCTTCATGGTGCTGGTCAATAATGCTGCATATTATACCTTTTAGAAACATTTAAAGGTGAAGCAGAGATACATGGCAGCTAAACACGTTTGTTTTGACTTGTGAAGTGTTGTTTTTAGGATTTCAGTGGAAGAGAGAATTACCCTTACCTTCTTTCGTAAAGATGAAGTGGTAAGCAAACACTATTCACATACGCTATTCAGTGACTCAAAACTAACGCCGAAACTGACTCTCCACGCCATTGGTAAAATTTAACAGAACAAAATCGTTTTAAATAACTTGACTTACATTGTTTAGTTGGTAATGTTTGATGTTCGTGAAAAATTCCTCAACACAAACAGGTACCAGTTTATTCTAACCGGCCCACAAGGAGTTGTTTGTCAGATCTGCCTCTTAGATTCATCCAAAATCACGCAACGAGTAGCTTTCATGAAAACATTAATTGGTTTTTATGAAAATTAAACACAAAAATATTACATTTTCTTTATCTTTTTCCATTTCCTGGCAAGGTTGTATCTGTTGCACATTCCCAGGAAACAACCATAAAATTAAACGCTCCATGCAATAACACTCGTAGGTAGTTTGCCAGAAAGAATGATAAATTCTCAGCAGAAAAAATATCGAAACAGTTTCTTTTCTCACTGGATTCATTCTTTGCAATTTTTTAGTTTCTATTCTTGGATTTTGTGAAAAACATCTGGACACGTGGATATTCAACAAAAACAAGGCAAAAAACTATCGACCTGATTTCTCCGCAATGAGTCACAGCCATTGGCTTGTGCGGTAATGTCAAGAATTACGACTTATTAACCAGCGAAAAACTTTTCTCGTTCATAATTTTTTCTAAAGACGGCGTAGAAGGCGAAATCTTAAAATTTTATGATTGAAATTTTTTGAAGATATATTTAATTTATATGTAAAAATTTAGCTTGAAATTCGTTCTATAAATCAATCTGTCAGACAGTCAAAGTATGTTACAAGAACCAGTTTGATAAATTTTAAAGTTTTATACCAACCCCGTCCCAAGGTCCTCTCCTACACGACGGCAGTTCCGTCAGTTCATAGAACTGGTATCAATAGAAGCCGGCGGTGCACCCTTTACTCCCTCCCTCTGTCAGTGCTCCGTTTTACGGGTATTTATTTAACATTAGTGATAATTTCGTCAGTTCATAGAACTGGTATCAAAGAAATCAAGAATTGATTTCTTCCCAAGTTTAATCTGATAATACGGAGCTGTCGTGATGAGGGCCGTAGTAAGAACGATTATCCGTGTCGGTAATAATAATTGCAACAGGCGCTTTCTAACTCAATTTCCAAACATAATATTTTATGCTATGGGCGATGGAAAAGTATCGGTCCACAACCAAAATTAGCTTGGAACTTAGGCCGCAATAGGGAATTTATTTAGTTTATTATTAATACAATAGATATAGCTATGCCATGACATTTTTTTCTAACTTATATATATGTTTTTTCCAACCTTAGTCGTGGAGGGCCATCTCGTTTAAGCTTTATAGTTTCAATGGTCCTCGACACCACATAAACATATATTTATTTTGTTTAAATCTTTTATTAGTTTAATGTTATAATATACCTTGTGGTAAAAATAAACTGAAACTGAAGGAAAAGATTAAAAAAGAACCACGCTGCAGTTGTATTGTTACAGCTTTCATTTTGAAAGAAGTAAATTCAATGAACGTTGGCAGAGTTACAACAGTGTTAGTTAATTCCACAGAGGCCATGTTTGCAAGGAGAATATTGGGATCTATAAAGCGCAATACTAGAAAACAGATGATGCGGTTTCCGAGCACACTAGTGCTAGTTCCTAACCGCACAATACAAACACCCAACGGAAAAACCCTTACCTTGGAGCAATAAATCGAAAACGTTCTGCGAAGAGTTTGTGCTCATTTTGCTGTCGTGTTGATTTTTGTTCAATGGATGTAAGCCCACGGTTAATTGACTAGTTAGCAAGGCACAAAAAGCTTACCAGAAAAAGTGTTGCAAGTTTAAAAGCAGTTTTACGCCATTACAAACCAACTTATGGTCGACAGCTGTTACTGACCTGAGAGTTTTACTTTTGAAATGATGCATTTTGTTTTGCAACTGTAACATTTTTGCCTAGATTTTATGTTGTTGAGAGTGTTCTTTAACTAACAAAAGACTTGTAAATTTTAACAGCAATTTTTTACTTCAAAACGTCTTAAATGGTTAACACGAATCCAAACTTGCATGTATAAATGGCCTCACGAAGATTATTCTCAATCATCATGTCGCGATAGTTAGAGTTGCATAAGGATATTCAACTGTCGTTGAAGGAAAACTATTGAAAAACCTAGAAAGCTCATTTCAAATTTTTCAAGTAAATTCTGAACAATTTTATTTTCAAAAGAGTTTCTTTTTGAAGGGTGAAAGTTTTGGTAATTTTATTTTGCAAAATTTATACTACAAGATTATAAACAATGTCCTTGATGAACGACAAGTGATTGTCTACGCTATTTGTACTATAAATTTCAATCATATTAAGAAGCAGTCTTGAGAGGAACTGCATTAAAAACAAGAGTGAATTCTACTTCACACTTCCGTTCTTTCTGAATAACAACTGTGTTCATTCGTTTGCGAGCTGTTCATAAGTTTGACAGCTCATTGGCATTGTAGAGAATAATTTAAATTTTAGCATCGAGTTTCAACTATTGTACTTTTCTTCACATTGGTCAGAGTTTTCTTAAAATAACCAAACAAGACATTTCTTGAAGCAAGTTTTTATATTACATGCTTAAAAGATTAACATGTACAAATAAGCTCAAATAAAGTTTTGATTTCATTTTGTGTGGACGCCCTGCAAACTGCGCTAATCACTATGCCCGGAAAAACAGTACAGAAACACCTGTAGGTGGAGTAGAATTACGGAAAAAACATGCACTTAACCAAAGCTTGCACCTGCAATAACATTTATTGCAATCATCAAATACCAGTGGCGTTCTTTGTTGAAAAAACCTGCGGGAAAACTAGCTGCCAGTAATAAAACGTTTTACCTAGATTTAAAATTTTTCCTAGCTTACGAAAAATATACATGGTGCTTAAAAAAAGGTTTCGTTCGGGTTTTTGTTTTGTCATGAAATCTCTTGACATTTCGTGCACGATTCCGGTAAAGTTCAAAACAAGCGAGTGTGAAAAATATGGAAATTTTACTTAAGCTTTAAAGATACAACAGACTTCTGATAGACGGTTTTCACAAGAAACACTCCAAGTAACAATGGATGTAACAACAAGCTTCTACACAAACATCCCGCAAGAATAATGCATGAAAAAAGTATGTGATGCATACAATAAACACTATAAAAATAACCCACTTGTACCCACTAAGGTTCTGAGAGAGATGTTACGACTAATTCTCAAAGAGAACTCCTTCAAATTTACGGAGAAAATCCTATATACTCACAACTATATCTCACTTTGTACAATGGGTAATAAGATGGCAGTGGCATTTGTAAACACGCAAATTCATGGCAGCGATAAAAACCCAAATATTAGAAAAAAGTGTTATACAACCACTTTTGTGGAAGCGTTTTATTGAAGATATTGCATTCTTCTGGACTGCAACCAAAAACGAAACTTTTTAATTCATCCGCAAAGGAGTTTCTTCCCATACTATCAAGTTTACGGCCGAAATTTCAGACTCTCAAGCTATCAGTAGACACAACCATTTAGAAAGGCGAACGATTTCTTGGCCCAACAGGCACTCTGGACGTGTCCACACATTTTAAACCTGTCTGGAATTTCAATACACGCATTTGAAATCATGCCACCCAAGTGGCGTTAAAAAAGGCTTCGTCAAAGGAGTATAAGACTATAAACTAACTCGAGCGACACAAAATTTCGACACAGGCTCAAAAACTTCAAAAAACGCCTCTTGGAACAGCAATGTACAGAAACCCAAATTAACAAGAGCTTGAAAGGAGTAAAATTTGAAACTGATAGGAGCACTGCATTGAAAAGAAAACAACAAAGCAAACAAAATACTACCTTTTGTAATAACCTTCAGTCAAGCAAAACGAAATATTTATTAAATATTGTCTAAGAATTGGTATTTAATAGAAAACCAACAGTTTCTAAATAGAATCTTTCCACAGCGACCAATCGCCTCATACAAACGAGCGAACTCCCGCCAAGACATGCTTCTTAAAGAAAAATCCAGAGCTACAACTCACTAAAATTGAGATTTTTTTAGAAAAAAACGGAATTGTATAAGATATATCTTGTAGACTTGTCACCCTGCTATAACAATGGATCAAAACTGCGGGAATTTTTTGGGCGATAAGTCTGCTGATGGTAGCCTCCAACATCCGAGCCTTCAATTAATATTTATAAAGTGACGTTAGTCTGTCTTTTGAATATTTACAACAATGCTCTATATCGCTTGACCCTTTATACTAAAAGCGTTTTTGTCCCAAACCGAGCTTGTATTATAAAATTTTACATAGCTGCTTGCATTAATGATGATGATGATAAAAAATAATAATAATAGTGGTGCTAGAATAGTAGAAACAATAGAAATTCTACAGCGCTTTACAATCTTGCAACTATAAGAAAACTCAATAAATGTTGGACCACAGCCCTATAAAATCCTGCCATTTCTACGGAAAAGTTGTTCAAAACGCCTTGGAAAAATGCTTCAAGTAAACTTTAGATAGTACTCCTCGTCCCTTTAAGTCCGAAATGAGTCTTCTCAATGATGAGCAATGTTTGAATTATTTCAATATCGATTCTTCAGTGCTCTTCCGAGCTTAAAATGTCAGTACAAACAGTGGTTTTAGTTCTTCGTTCTGCGTGCAGAAAATAAATTAGCTGCGAGTCCGAAATAAGTTTACATGATACTGAAGAGATCCTTGAAATCGTTTCTCGTGGGACACTGCGGAAAATACCACTTGTTATTTGTACTTTTAGTACTTTCTCGTAAAAGATCGTGTGCACACGGAATATACAAGTGACGCGTGGTATATTCTACGGTATCCCACTCGAAAGCATTGCATAACTAGTATTTATTTGATTTCACTGTAACTGGTTCACACTGCCAAGACTTCAGTCTGATATTTTTACGTGCAAAATTTACACTCGTTTGAATAGTCCTTGAATGTTTGGAGTTCCTAAGCCATCCTTTCAACTCCGTTGAGAAGAGGGATGTTAGAATGAACGTAGTGAAAACAAAATTGTAATCATCCCATCTTTCAAAATCATATTAGTCGGATTGCATCCACGTACTTCAAAAAGTTTGAACCTGAGGCAATTGCAAGCTCGAGGTCATGGTAAATATGACCATCGCCGATCTATTATCACCATTTTTTCAGCCCAAGACGTTCAGGAAGAAATGGATATCAAGATGTCGTTGGTGTGCTGCGTTCACCATTGGGTTGAATTGATCTTCTGTTTTCCAAATACCCCTTGGATATAAAACACACGAACTTCGTGGAGATTTTGAGACGGGCGAATGGCATTGGATAATCCATTTATATTGTCTCCATTTTGGCTTGTAATACCCTTCCATATTTTCCTTAATGCTGAACGAAATCTCGAAGATCTGTAAAAGCAAATAAACGAGAAACACGTGCTATGGACGAAAATCATCGTGGGGCCAAAAAAGTAAAACCACTGAGATCTCTTGTCCATTTTAACAAATTAGCTAAAGTCAGAAAACAAATGGCGAGAATGTAGCACACAATATATGCCAAAAGAAGCAGCAAGATTGTACAAGCAGATCTGGAAGCCGTGTCTTCCTTTTTGGAGGTACTTTTTCGTAACCTAACACAATTGTTTCTACTTGTTCTCTTGTTATGTTTCCACATTGCATGCAATGTTCTTGCAGTGGCAGTGGCAACTAACGTTAGTTCGATTATCAACATTGAAACTGCAACAATTCTGTAATTACCTGTTGTAAGATGGACATATCGATAATAAAGAACTGATTTCTTTCCCAGTTCGATATCATAAAGTGGAACTGTTGCGATAACAGCCGTAGTAAGAGCGGTCATCCATGCCATAGTTATTGCAACCAGCGCTTTCTTATTCGATTTCCGAACGCTGTATTTCATGGTATGGGCGATGGCAAAGTATCTGTCCATAACCATTATGAACATGGAATTCAGGCCGCAATAGTTAAGAAAACTATTAAAAAATGCCAGTATCCATGCAGCAGTTCTGTTTTTAAAGCTTTCACTTTAAAAGACGTAAAATGCAATGAACGTTGGCAGAGTTACAACAGCGTTAGTTAATTGCACACAGACCATGTTTGCAAGGAGAATATTGGGAACCGTTCTCAACGCTTTAAAGCGCAATACTAGAAAACAAATGATGCTGTTT
>JAOBYJ020105527.1:0-10431 GCA_025403565.2 Palythoa heliodiscus
TTGGTTACAGTCTTAGGCCAATCATCATCATCATCATCATCATCATCATCATCATCATCATCATCATCATCATCATCGTCGTCGTCGTCGTCGTCCTTTTATCAACACCCATTGAATTACAGAAAATATTGTGAAGAGAGAGAGAGAATTAAGAAAGCATCAGCCGCAATGGCAGTTGACCACGTGTCCTACGTTTGGGATACTTATGCAAAATGCGCAGGTATCCCTAAGGTCTTTCCTCCTAATTTGGGGTTCAATAAACTATTTGTGCACATATGTTTTTGATTACCGGTATATACGAACCTGAAGAAGCTGATAAACAGTGATGTCCTGCCTTTCCATTCCATCTACACTTGTGGTGAGAGGAAAAAGCGCTGATTGGAGCTTGTGATGGGCCCCAAGGGCCTCTCTCAATAGTGGTTCTGGCACCTGCCAAATAGGGTCCTCCAGGGGCCTCCCAGCAGGGACAATGGCCTACGATCCAATCGCATTATATTTCACTGCCAACACATGTATGTGGGTAGCTTAACGACTATTTCACGCTAGTTGTATTTTGCTTTTGTATTATCACTAGCAAGCCCTCACTTTGATTCCTGATGATTTTTAAAAACTATTTAGCAAACCTTGCCGAAATTGTATCGACTCAAACCAAACTTTTTTAAACATGCCTTTTGAAAGAACCAGAAGATGATTTTAAGCAAATTTGAGATCCATCAAAAGTCTGTTAGAGGTCACTTAGAAGTTCATTTGAATTTGATTAACTCAGATTCGAAAGAAAAAGGCTTCTGCTAAAAGGTTTGTCCTAATTTAGGAGAAAGAGGTGACACCCCACAGCACTGGTAGGGCAAAAACTTGAATTCCAACTTGCCCTTTGGCCGAGTCAATTTCCCACTTGCCAGAATTTAAAAACTTCACTTATTAATGATTCACAAGACTCGAGAAAAGTACGTTTTAGTGATACACTTCTTTCCTTCTGTTCAATATTTTTCTAAAATAACAGCAAAGGGAAAGCTCCGCGAAAGTGCATAAAAATCCACTAATAGGTAACTGATTTTCGCCTTTCAATTGAAAAAGGGTTTTAAGCGAGTGTGTAGCATTTTTCACAATTTAAAACGTCATTACTTAAAGAGATGTTACCATTTAGTTGACAAAGAATTTGTTTGTATGTGTACAAAACTATATTTCCATATGTATGCTCGACTGCATTGGTTACCTAAGACAACACAGTACCTGTGATAATGATCCTGGGCCATACATCAATGTCGTAAGTGCCATGGTCACCCGACCTGCCTTCAGCATGGCAGACACCGAGGGGTGATTTAACTGGAGGACTATTCCTGCATTCGCCAGACTGGCGTTGTAAATCCTCCCGGGTTCTACAGTAAATAAATCACGTTGTTTAAGGAAAGATAACTAAATTTCCAATGAAGCTTGCTACAAAAGTCATTTTGTAGATTTACGCCAGCGTGGCTCAGTTGTCAGGGCATCGGATTTGGATGCAGTTGATCCGGGTTCAAATACCACTCTGACCACTGGTTAGATTTGTCTTCAGTGACCCTAGAGTCAAGCCCACCACGCTGTGTAAATAACTAACTGGTCTGCCTCCTGGCAGTTGGGATTCTTAACTGACTGTGCCGTTTAGTGTGTGTTGTGCTCGAAGATATTAGATCTTGTAGATCTAAAAAATCGAGCTTGAATATTGTTAATCTATTATTGTTGTCTCTCTGTGAAGATGAAGATGCTGTTTGAAATGTACCGTATGTATGTTACATTTCTTAGAGGTTTAATTTGGGTCTGATGGCCGAGTCGCTTCAAAAACACGAGAACTTCCAGTCCTAGAGGTGTAGGAGCAAATGTTTGGCAATCAGCTTTTCATTATCAATCCATTCCACTGTAGCTGCCTGGGAAGCTCAGGGGTAGAGCACCAGCCATAAAATCAGTGAGCCGTGGGACCAATTCCTTTTCTTTTAATACCTAATTTAGACTTCGTAGATACGCATACCTAACTACACCATAATCCACGTAGTAGAAGGCCACTAGTTTGAGAAAATGATACAGAAGTAATTAAAAAAGGTGGAAAACAAAGCAAAAAGGTTCTTTCTAATTTAAATACGATTTTACTTCAAAAACTTCCAATTCTAATAAACAAATGTACGGTTACAAGCGTTCAATGTACCTTCTGACTGTAACCCTGCCAGCCTGAACTTCACCAGCATGTCCACCCACAATGGTTGTGTTTTTTCCAGACCAAGCTCTCGTATACTGCTGCTGCTTTGACCAAGCCTGTGAATTAACGAAGGATGGTAAGCTGTGTTATTCATTATCTTTAAAAAAGCAAAATTTCAAAACAATCATATAATAAGTTTATTTATGATTGTTAATTACACAAGTTGCCATCGAGTTTCTGATACATGCACTGGATCCATGAAGCAAAGAAAAAATTCCCACCACAGTTACCGAAAAAAATTTGATCCAACATTCCCGATTTTGGAAAATAATGCTTCCCGAAACACGACCACAAGTTTAAGGCAATACTTTCGGTACACAGTTGCAGGCTTAAAATGATACTTTTGAAACACAGTTGCAGGCTTAATATGATGCTTTCGGAACACAGTTGCAGGCTTAAAATGATGCTTTCGGCACAGAGTTGCAGGCTTAAAATGATGCTTTCGAAACACAGTTGCAGGCTTAAAATGATGCTTTCGGCACACAGTTGCAGGCTTAAAATGATGCTTTCGGCACACAGTTGCAGGCTTAAAATGATACTTTCGGAACACAGTTGGAGGCTTAATATGATGCTTTCGGCACACAGTTACAGGCTTAAAATGATGCTTTCGAAACACAGTTGCAGGCTTAAAATGATGCTTTCGAAACACAGTTGCAGGCTTAAAACGATGCTTTCGGCACACAGTTGCAGGCTTAAAATGATGCTCTCGGAACAAAGTAGCAGCTCAAGGTGACATCTTTGGAACACAATTGTAAACTTAAGAAGGTTAAGCTTTGGGAATATATAATAAATACAACCTAGAGCTAAGCTAGGAAGAAATGTAACTTTAACCTTAAAATGAAATTTAAAATAAAGCTTAAAGTGTACATGACAGATTTTTCGTATTTCTTATTTTAATAGCCCATAGTGTTAAAAAAAGGGTTTCAAAGTTTTTAGCTACAGAAATCGTCTGAAACCCTTTTTTCTTGCTTTAAATACTCGAAATTTCGCCATAAAAATTGTACCATAAGACGCGCGGCCAAAAGGTCACGTGATTTACGCTTGTGACTTCAGTTGGTTTGCAAAACACAGCAAAGAAAGCAAAAAGGTCCGAATCTTGCTGTAATCGGATTCGCTTGACATTTATAAAATTAAAGAAGGGTATTTAAAAGCAGTTTTAAAGCAAAACTTAGAGTAAACCAAGAGACGAAGCAAGCGGCTAAGCAACCAGGCACACATTATGCACGGCCCAAAATCTCGCCCCAGTCCCTGGTACAATTTAGCATCTTTTAGGTGCTAAAAATTATGGAAATATTTTTTTCCCGTCATTTTCAAACCGATTTTACTTTTTTGTGTAAATGAATAAACAAATTGAGAAAGAAAGAAAATCTTTCATATAAACTTTAACACATGCAAGATAAATGAATGTAATGTGCTATATTTTATTTTACAACCAAGCCTCTATTAAGTTACACAACTTCAGTATGTGTATGATAGTCGCAACAAATACACAATATCGAGTTTGCAATTTATAGTTGCGCATTTTCAATGAAGAAACAGAAGGCAAAACCAGTTTATAAATTTCTTACCTGTAAAAATCCATGTAATGATATAATAAGTTTACGAGTTTGAGCTTGATGCAGTACTCGATAAAGGAAATATGGAAATCGGAAACAGAGATTATTTTCGTTCTGGCACCATCACGGTCTTCAGCTACAAGATCTGAAACAAGTTGGCGTTCTTGATAAGGCGACTGACTGTCTAGAGGTTCAAGTGGGTGGTTGTCACCAAATAAGGTCTGGGTCCGGCACAAATGATGCAACAACAAAGTGAAGTTCGACAGTTGTTCACTTGTAAACATCCCGTATCTAGATACAATAAAAGAGTGGTAATACATCAGAGAAGAAGCGCGGTGAATGGAATGCAACGAAAGAGGTAGAAACTTTCTGCACGAGAGGATGAATATAAAAAACATGGTCTTTCTCAACGGGAAGGTTCAGCTTTTCAATGAATACACTTCATGGATAAATAACTTACTAAATTACATAAGTACTGATAAATTGACGCTCAAGAAAATTGTTATTCTGGGCCCAGTTGTTCAAAAGCGGATTAGCAATAAACACGGCGACTATAATGTTGAGAACGGTTTTGGGTTTTCATTTGATATCAAATTCTATTCACTCAAGAGGTTTTTACGTCAAGTTACATACAATCACAGTTTCTTTAACGAAATTAAAGTTGCATCCAAGGGGTGACAGTCCAAGCTGGACTCTTTCTACCCTTTTATGCGTTTTTGCAACAAAAATTATGTTTCTTTACTGTTAGCAGTGAGTTTTTAAGATGTTATTATTGTGCACTTACTTTGTTAGCTCATCCAGTACAATCTCTTTTAGAACTTTAGTGCACTGGGGAAATTGACTGTAAACATCCGGGGTGATTGGAGGCATGATGATGTCACCTTCACGAACTGCGAACCGCTGACCAACATGAATCACGGGAGAAATACTAGGCGCGTCAATATCTAAAGCCATTGCCCTGATCCAACCAAGGATTTTCGGCCAATCATTCCGAGAGACAAGGTAGTGCCATAAAGACCGGGCACTTACTTCAACCTCGGATGACAGGGTGCTCGGAACTGCAACACAAGTGATATATTGATGGATTACAGGGTGCTCGGAACTGCAACACAAGTGTTATATTGATGGATTACAGGGTGCTCGGAACTGCAACACAAGTGTTATACCGAGGAGTTAAAGGGTGCTCGGAACTGCAACACAAGTGTTACACCGAGGGGTTAAAGGATGCTCGGAACTGCAACACAAGTGTTACACCGAGGGGTTAAAGGGTGCTCGGAACTGCAACACAAGTGTTATATTGATGGATTACAGGGTGCTCGGAACTGCAACACAAGTGTTATATTGATGGATTACAGGGTTCTCGGAACTGCAACACAAGTGTTATACTGATGGATTACAGGGTGCTTGGAACTGCAACACAAGTGTTATATTGATGGATTACAGGGTTCTCGGAACTGTAACGCAAGTGTTATATTGATGGATTACAGGGTTCTCGGAACTTCAACACAAGTGTTATGTTGATGGATTTATATTGATGGATTACAGGGTGCCAGGAACTGTTTAAATGAAGAACAGGAATGAAAAGTGATGAAAAAGGCTGAAATAATAGTGGAGAGGAAAAGAGATGAAGACAATAAGGAGACAGGTAACGAAGAAAAAGGGTAAAGTTTTAGAAAAGAGATAAAAGTGATAAAGAGAATGAATAACGGTGATGAAGAGAACTGGGGCATAAAAGGAAACGAAGAAATGGGAAACATTTGTAGTATTTGAGGTCACACGAAAAAAAGTTACAAAAGGACAGAATATAAAGAAGGTGCATTCTTTCGTGACCCACTAACTGAAGAGAACGACCAGCATCAAGCTCTTTAATATTACCATGAAAACCGAGATGTCACTTTGTTTAAAATATTTTAATTTTGGAATGCTGATCATACCTTCACCACTAAAAAGGGCTTCTAGAAGGATTTGTTCACGTGCTCTCACATCCCACGTTCTCACCCATTCAAGTAGCACTTCGACATAGCCTGTTGCACCCCCCTGAAGACTCTGTTGGACCAAACGGTAATATGTGAGCAATGGAAAACAATTTACTATGCTTTCAGAGCCATACAAAACCTTTAAAGGTAGTGGCACAAGAAAGCAGTTCGGAGTCTGTGTTAAAACCCCCAAATTTAAAGCTAAATGGATCAAACTAAGGATTTCAGATTTGATAATAACGTTTCTTCTTTTTTCTACTGAGTGAAACTACTCTAAGACACGACAAAGAAACACATAGTAAGTGTGACGCTTGGCGTTGCCAATGAGAGGATTAAAATCACAAGTTTTTCATATGCGTCACCAGCGGCGTAGCTAGCCTTTAAGCCATTAAACACAGGCTTAACAAGAGTTTCTGTAAATAATCTCTTTAGTAGCCGAAAGACGAATCACCGCTATATCAATATTCTATTTTGAAAAATAAAATATATTGACTTTCAACCTTATATATAAAAAATGCTGAAAGTTTAATAACAATGCAGTAACACCAAATGTTCCCACGTTGGACATTGAAAAAAATCGATATACGACTTACACTGTAGAAGTTGGGCTTTAATGAAAAAAATGGCTGGCTATGCCCCTGGTCAATATTGCTGGGCACTGAAGCCATATTCGTAGAGGGTATTAACATTTATATCTACTGTTAATAAAAGCAAGCCTAAGTGTTAGCAGCCATGGACAGCTGTTTCAGCTTGATGGGCCTCGTTAGCACACAGCACAGGTAACAAACAGGCTCCAGTTTTGAAAGTATTTTAAGCTTTTTCATTGATAATTATATCTTTAAAAAACATTACGTGAGCGCTAGGAGTTACTAATTTGTCTTCTCGTATTGAAAATTTCTTACTCGTTTACTATCTCATCTTCTCAACACTTCAAGATAAAATTGGTATCTTTGCGCGTGATGTAACATCTCTTATATATCAATCAAAACATAGAATCCCAACCTCTTTGTATGACTGCCCCGACAATAAACTCCCCGTGTGAAGAAACTCTTTTAGCACTTGGCTTGAGCTTAGGTTGAACGAGTTTCTCAACAGCCCCAGGTCATTCCAGTCACTGAAACAAAGAAAAGACGTTTTTCTTAAGTTGCGCCAATAGAAGAAAATGCCGAAAACAGAACCCCATCACTAGGAGCTTCCATTTTCCCCTATTTACCTTGACCCAGAACAGTGATAGACAAAGCCATAAGTCCATTACTAAGAGCATTCATCTTCCCCTATTCACCTTGACCTCAACACAGTAGTAGACAAACCGTCTTCCCATATTCACCTTGACCCCAACGCAATAGTAGACAAAACCAGGAGCCCCTTACTATGAGCGTTCATCTTTCCCTATTCACCTTGACCCCAACACAGCAGTGGACATATCACCTTCCCAGTATTCACCTTGGCCCCAATACAATAGTAGACAAAACCAGGAGCTCATGACTAGGAGTTTTCATCTTCCCCTACTTAGCTTGATCTAAACATAGCTGCAGACAAAATCAGCAGTCCATTACAAGGAGTGTTCATCTTCCCCTATTTACCTTGACCCCAAGACAGTAGTAGGCAAAACCCAGTAGCCCATTACCAGGAGCATTCATCTTCCCCTATTCATCTTGACCCAAGACAGTAGTAGACAAAACCAGGAGCCCATTACTAGGAGTGTTCATCTTCCCCTATTCACCTTGACCCCAACACAGTAGTAGACAAAACCAGGAGCCAATTACTAGGAGCGTTCATCTTCCCCTATTCATCTTGAACCAAACATAGTAGACATATAATCTTCCCAGTATTCACCTTGACTCCAAAACAGTAGTACACAAAATCAGGAGCCCATTACGAGGAGCGTTCATCTTCCCCTACTAACCCTTAACTAAACACAGCCAGGAGAAGCAAGATATTAAAATAGTTTTAAATATTTGACGCTTTCGCTCGAACTATGACAGAATTTTTTTAGAATACAAAACAATGATACCTTTGGGTAGCCCGTGGCAAACACTGTTTTGCCTTATCAAACGACTGAAGGTTGTATATCATCTCCAGAGTGTGAACAAACTTTGCTATTATCTTTTCCTCTTCTGAAAGACTTGAGCGAGTTTCTAGCTCTCGAACCTGTTGGACAGAAATTTAGGTTGCGGAAGTCAAATCAATAAAACGAAAAATTTTGCGCTGTACACGATTTCTGTTTCTTTAAAAGAATACGTGTTGAATAAGTAAATATTACTAGAATCACTCGTAAGAAGAAATCAGGAGCTTACGTACATGAAAAGAGCAACAACAATCTTTTATTTGTATCTCGCGCTTATAATAATAAATATATAAATGGAAAGTGGCAATTTGAAGCTAGCGAGCTAATTTTGTCGGTTTGGCTAAAATTACAACATGGGAAAGGTCGAGAATACCTTCTTGTCAAGAAAATGAAAGCAAAGCAAAATCGGCTCAAACACAAAAAAAATCCCAAGCTTCTACGGATGATATTAGTAAGAAAAGTTAAAGTGAATATACAGACTATTATAAGCCAGTCAAGTATTAATACCAACTTATTTTGTTACCTACCAACAGACCAACTACCGCACCAATGCACCAAGATCCCAAAATCAGTTTTAAGTGAATAAACGTTCTTACAAAGCCCAAAAAATAATATTTTCTACGACACGAATATAGGACCTTTAAATACTACAACTCTTTGAGGGCTCTACCACTACTACGATAAATGTTTGCGATAAGGGAATAACCAGTATCCAATAAATGCGTTAATGAATGTGAAGAAAAAACAACAGCCGAATAAACATTCAGGCAACAAACTGGATTTTCCATAAATGAAATACAAACAAAAGGTGGTGAAAATAGACGTCGGAAACAAGGTTTGGAACGTGAGCAGACAGTGTATGAATTATACAACGCTTACAATGATTGGACTCCAATTATTCCCTTGTCATCCAGTCACTTCGGAATATGAATTGAGATAATCCTAATGACGCAACGCAACTTCTGGTTCTCGTCAAAATTTTTAGGAGTCACCGTTGATGTACCATTCAGAGATTGCCATGAAGGAACAAATTTCAGCATTAAATGTTAAAATATCTAAATTTGTTTTAATCAAGACTATTTCGATTAAGGGCAAAATCTCACGAAAGCCGTGCTCGTGAGCAGAAATAGTGATTTCCGGACCACGTAAAAACCAATCAGAGTGCAGTATTCATTACTGTCCTTGATGAAAACCTAAAGCACAGTACTTACGAGATAATCTCTTAGAGGTCTGTGGAGAGTGTAAAAACATATACTTCGTAGTTGTTCATTCACGTCGCGACCCTGAAAAAATCAGCAGTGAAACGATCTATCATGAGAAACAGAGTAGCCATTGGCGTTAACGTACTTGGGAAAAAATGATAACCTAAGAACATTATGTGGCAAAGAATTTAGTTTTATACAGATAGTGCCATAAGTCAGAAAATGCTATAAGATGTAGTAATGTTTTATTTATGAACATTCCTATTTTTTACATAACAGCACTGAATTTGTTTAAATAGTTATTCTACAAAAAAAGGTTCCCTGCAGCCTTGTTAGAAATTTAAGTACAAGAACAAAATTAGTTCGCATTCAATTATCTTTTGATGGAAGTCTCTGAGTTTAATTCATTTCTTTATTTACACTATTTAGACTTTGCAGGAACATAGAAAATAACATAAATATGAAGGTACTATAACATAAAGCAGATAGAATTATATAACTGTTAGAGAATAAGTGCTTAGTGGCTGAAGGAATTTTAAGCTAGAAGAAAAAAAGTTAATTTTTTAAATAGTATTTACACATCTCGCATGGTTAGTTCAGGTTGTCAAGAAAATATATTTTTTGTTGACTTTTAAAGCGATTGTACGAAAGTTGCTTTACGTTCAGTGGTACTTTTTCCCATGTCCTTGATGACAGAGCTTTAAATCTAGATAGTTTGTTTGGGATGCTGGTTTGAATAGAATGCGGTTGCCAGAGTATCTGGTGTTATGACGTAACGAGTCAAGTGTACATATCTGGGATCCGTTTGTGAAATTGTTTCGCACTCTATTCTTTAAGCAGCCCTCAAATAGGTTGCTTATGATAATACATTTTAACAAAGATAGAATAATGAAGACTTAACCAAAAGAACTCGAACGATTCAAACAGGGTCTTTTTCATTTTATTTAATCAGTGTAGATAATATGTAGCATATAATATTTTTTACAAGAGATGAAGAAAATATATTTCTTACCATATTTGTTACCATGGTGATGAAGGTGCCCATGTCTTGTTGAACAAGAGCATTTAACATAAGCTTCAAACCCACAGACTTGATACTACTAAGTGTGCCATCACATGTGCCCAGAAAATGTTTCTAAGAAATGAGCGAACAAAATAGAATCAAACAATAAATTTTAGACCATCCGAAAATATTGTTGAGGCAACCAGCTATTTTCCTCCTAGTAAAGGGTGTACTCAATGAAAAACTGTACTGACAAGAAATCTAAACTGAGCAACGACAAAGGTAGTATTGCAGGGGTCCTAAAGTATGGAATGATCTTGACGAAAATATCAAGGGATTTCCTCTGCCAGCTTTTAAAAATAAGCTGAAACAAAGTTTTTTGGAAAGTTATTAACTCTA
>JAOBYJ020105629.1:0-10431 GCA_025403565.2 Palythoa heliodiscus
TGGTATATTGGCTGATATACCATAATGGCTAAGCCAATAAAAAGTCTTGAATTGCAATATCCAATGATCCAGTTTTTATTAAAGTATATACGTATATAAGTATATAAGTACTCGTGGCAAGCCGCACATAAAAAATAACAGCTTATAGTCAGTCGGTTGCCATAATAACGAGCACGATCTGACGATGTTAAGGCACACTCTACTTCTCATAAAGCCAAGGCATTCGGATGTGAAGAGAATTTAACATTTGGTCAGTTTTATAAATTGAATGTCAGGCTTGATTTAGTAGACGTTGTCAGGGGAGGGACCAACTCAAATAGCGAATCTGACCAGACCGTAACATTTGGTCAGTTTTATGAATGGAATTTTAGGCTCGGTTCAGCCGACGCCGGTGAGGAAGGGATCGACACAAAGGCTGTGAGGAGACTAACATTTGGTCAGTTTTATGAATGGAATGTTGGGCTTCGTTTAGTAAACGTTATTAGGGGAGGTACCGAACAAACAACGGTTGTTAGAAGGCTAGACTAATAAGTTTGCACTGCTTTCCATTGTTTATTCATCAGTATGCATGAATTTAACTGCGACTCTTCATGTGGCTATTAATTTACTATTGCTAAAAGTAAGTGTTAAGTTTTAAAATTCGATTTTTTTTTGTTAAGGTTTTACTGATTGTGTTTATGTATGCTTGTTATCATTTAAAAAAAGGTAGCCTTTAAAAAAATAAGTTGTTAATTTGCATTTGATATGAGCAATCCCTTGTGCTTATTATGAGCTAAATTTCGATATTTGTACGACGAATTTTTGAGGCCCAATTGCGCTAATGTTAGTAGATGTTTGTTTATTTTCACAGTCTTACAGGTAATATCAGATTTCTACCCTTAGGGTCCTGTTCAGTTAATCTCTTGTGTGTTATATTTCCTTTTTAGCGAAGTATATGGATGACTGATTTTAATTCTTTTTCGTGATTACTAGCAGTTTTTGTTTCATCCACTAAACTACCTTTTTTTATTGAAAAAGACGTACAGATGAGAGCCCTGTTCAACCGTGGTGACCGCAAGGTTCTGGACTCAATGGGAATACCTAGAGTAGAAATCTCTGCAATATGGGGGGAAACTCGTTGGTATTTAGAAAATTTCAGAAGAGTGATACTGACAAAATCACTATTGCGTAGAGCTGGATATGGTGAACTTTGTAAACACCTAAAGCTGAACAGATACGTAAAGAAACTGACGTGTTTAGATCTCCAGGCTGGTGATGTTGAAGTTCTTTTCGATTTTTTAAAAGTAAGTTAAACAATTGCAATTCAACTTGCTGCAACAGTTAAATATAGTGTCGCAGTTGTAATTTTAAAATAGTTCTGTAGTGGTGTATGTGTTGTGGTTAAATTTTATTCTTGGTTCTTAAACTCATTAATAGTTCATCACTTTTCTAGCCAATAAAGACGGCTAATTTGGTCACGTGTATGAGTTCTGATACCCCAATGAAAACCGAGATGAAAATCACACCTGTTTTGGATCAGAAATTCAAACTACGCGTGATTTTCATCTGGGTTTTCATTAGACAACAAGATTCATGACTAAAACTAAAAGAAATCAAAAGAACAATAGTTTAATGGCTACAGTTGGAAAATACATTCCTTGCATATAAAATATCGACATGTCGCTTCTTGGGCGCTCATCATTGTTGCAACCTTCATCACGAACCTGTTCGGCCAGTAGCTGAGACTGGTAGAACCCGTGTCTAGCAAACTCCGCACATACTCCCGTCACGCTTTCACAGTCGTAGTTTTTCAACAAACCTCAGGTTTTACTTTTTAATTTATTATGGTGATAAATTTGAAACAATAGAAAAAACAATTTGAACCAAGGAAAATTTTGAATTATATGGTAATGCGTAGCACAAATTGTATAAAAGAACACTCGCATCAAGGAAGCCTGAGTTCAGTCATGTCTACTGTTTCTCAAGTGAGGAAAAAAGGATAGATCGAAGAATTATTTTTTTCCATTCATAAAGTGTAACTTATATTAACTTCACCGCCCTAGTTATAGCAACTACATCAAGACGAAAGGAATAATAATTTGTATCCTAAAATTTAAACTTAAAGAAAATGGTCTTAGGGCGCATACCTTTTAAGGTACTTAAAAATCCCACGTTGACCTCCCCCACCAGTTTTAACCCTCTCCCACTCCTTACCTAATGTATAAGTTTCATTCAGTGGGTCCTTTTTGCGTTTCTTTACAAACATCAAAATTGTTAGTCGAAAGTTACAGGCATAAACAAGTGGCTGTGGAGTTAAGAGCAATAATTATGATATTATAGAAACAAATGTTCATGCACATATAACAACGCTATCAGTTCTTTTCGACTGTGTCCTGAACATTGAAATACAAATACGAACTTTGTTAATGCTACCGCGAGAGGATCTTTGCACGGCAAACAGCCGAATTGACAACGTTAAAGCTGAAGTTAAACGAGGCAATGTTTCGTGCAACTTGTCTCACAACGCCATTGCCAGACGAGTTCCACGAGCCACTGCAAGCCATGTTACACGGCGCAATAGTGGATTTTATTTCCGCCTGCGACAACGTCTGCAACTTGTCTCGCAACGATTTTAGCCATTACGGGTGTTACAGGCTGTAATGGCTCGTGCAACTCGTCTCGCAACGGCGTTGGTGTTTTTTAAATATATTATCTGGTTATTGTGACGCACACTGACAAGGGTATTATAAATGTAATAGCTGCAAATGCAATAGTATGATAACTTTAATTGACTTCTCAGTTTATCTCGCCGTTCCCAAACGTTTTTTATTTGGCTTATATCTTCCCCCCCCCGATTTTAACCCCCTTCCCTTCCCGTTTATAAGCCCACCCAAAACCTTACAAATTCATATGAGCCCAGGGCTTTAACGTGGGATTTTATGGTATTTACCTAACTAAAAATGGTTTTACTAAACCGAGCTTCATATAAATCATATTACGTGGACGCGTGTAGGTACGATTTTTACTGTTAGGATGTTGAAGAAAGGAGTAAGAGATTTTCGACATGAGCAGGTAAATACGTGTCTCCAAGCGCCCATGTAATATTCTATTTTTAAAACAATTTATTATGGATTAAATGGGCTAACTGCTTTCAAAAGCTGCTTTTTTTCTTCTGTACAGGAACAAACATTTAAAACTGTTCGATCATTCCAAACTGTCATGTGGTTTTGCAATAATATATGTGTTGACAATTTTTTAATTAAAAAAGCTGTTTACAAAAATTTAGAGGTAGAAGTTGCCCGAGAACCTTACGAATTTAAACCAGTCCATGGCAAGTTTTTTTTAAAATAAATTTAAAAAAGTGAGTTTATTCCTAAAAACAGTTGACAAGATTTTAACACAAAAAGTGAAGTTATATTAGATACGCGAGAGCTATCTCCATTGGGAATTGCGATTACCCAAATTTTTCTCTGTTTGCCAAAGTAAATAACCAAGTAAAAAGCAAATGAAATCAATTTTAGTTTTTGAAGGTAGCAAAAGGCGCTTATAGAGTGAATTAGTAGTTATAAATTAAGAGTTAAGAGTCAGCCGAGTGAAGACACAGGACTAGAGGGCCTCAGCATCAAAAAAACGTGCAAAGTGTTGCTGTAAACAGAAACATTCTTAATCAAGTTCCAAAGGTTTATGACCGAACCATTAGAACGAACGAAAAAACCGAAGATGATGGGTTATGGAAGTAGGCTACCTGAGAAGTAAACAGCAAAGCTGCAAAAGCACTAGAAATACCTTTGTCCATGGTTTGGGAATAGCATTTCTTTAAAAGAAAAAAAATTACTCCATGTGTAAACCTTAAACGTACAGGCCAAAATCCATGACACCGACAAAAAAAATGGGACTTAATTACCTTCTGGATTTGATATTAGATGTTGAATGTTACTTAGAATCTAAAAAGGCAGAACGTGAAGCGATTGTGTTTTTGTGTTGGTAGATTTTAAAAGGAAAATGTTTTCAGTTTGCCATCTCGGACTCTAACATGGCCACCATTTATAAAAATATTTTAATATCTTAATATCTTAATATCTTAATATATTGATATATTAATATGTATTAATATTAATATTAAGATATTCTGATGTTCTTAAATAAGATTTCTACAATTTTAAAACCTTACTTAACATGTTTTCAAGCTATTGAAATGGTAATTGTAAACAAAGTCTTGAAAAGCCTAAATGAGGTCAATTTTTCCGGTACCATTTTGATAGTTAACGGCTTAATTAAAATATCAGATATACTTTTGTACTTAGTATTTCATTTCTTTGAAAGCTCACTAATAACTGATATACGTTCTTTTCGGTATTCCATCCGTAGTACGCGACTTGCTAGCTTCTGCATATTTAATGATACAAACTAGATGACGGCTCTTTAACTCTTAAAACTAGCAGTTACCAATGATAAATGAAGTGCAGCCATATGAATACCATAACATAGTTATATAGTTTTTAGAACTGCTCACACCAGACGAAAACAAGTTAATTGCCCACTGTCTTATTTACAAAATAAAAGTTAGCAATGACGACTCGTCAGTAAAGTGCTGCCAAGAACTTAAACAATTGTACGGCCTAAGTTTTATCACTAATAATGAACATTTGACGCCTTCCATGCTTTGTTATTGTCGTTCGGGCTCCATTTTTAAAGCGCCCACAAAGTTATTCCTTAATGGTGTTACCTGACGGGTACAAAAATAGAAATACAGCTGTCTTCCACTTTTAAGCGGAAAGAGAACGGGACAGTGTCTCTCGTGTTTTAACATAAAGTGGGGCGGCCCTACGTAGCCGAGTTCGCTGGTTGTGCGAATCGATGTTCGGGTGGAACGACAGCTCCGACGAGATCTCTGACTACACTCCGAAGAGACATGAAACCGAGGCTATTTTACAAGATCCGGCCAGGAACCCAAAAATCTCTTAAAACGATCCTGGCTAAGCATGCAACGTGAGCAACGATGTTGTTGTGACTCGCTCGCTCGCCGCGATTATAACTTTTAGTGACTTATTAGGAAGCATCATGTTTATGTTTCGTACATAAGAAAGATGAAGAAGTACGTCAACTGAAGATAAAATAAAAAGATAATCAGCTGTTAACCTAAAAGGCTTTTAGGTGGAATGGGATCAGCAACTAAAAGAAAAGCCTTAAGAAATGTATTTTAAATTTAAGTAGCTTCGTTTGTTAGTCTCCGTGCAAGACACCAATTAAGATAATCTCGCCAAGCTACAGGTACATGGTATTTCACTTTATACTGTCTAACATGATTCCTCGTTTTTACAAGGTAAACACAACAATAACCTCACTGGCCTTACATTGGGAACGGATTGATTCTTCTGCTGCAGCTTCATTGTCAGAAATCCTCGAGGCAAACACAACTATAACCTCATTGGCCTTACGTTGGAATAGAATTGATTCTTCTGCTGCAGCTGAATTGTCAAAAATCTTTAAGGCAAACACAACAATAACCTCACTTGCCTTACATCGGGAATGGCTTGGTTCTTGTAATGCAGCTGAGTTGTCAAAAGTGTTCAAGACAAACACAACAATAACCTCACTGGCCTTACACTGGGAAGTGATTGATTCTTCTGTTGCAGCTGCATTGTCGGATATCATCAAGGCAAACACAACAATAACCTCACTGGTCTTACGTTGGGAACGGACTATATCATCTGCTTCAGCTGCATTGTCAGATATCTTCAACGCAAACACAACAATAACCTCATTGGACGTACATTGGAAACAGATTGATTCTTCTGCTGCAGCTGCATTTTCAAAAAGCCTCGAGACAAACACAACAATAACCTCACTGGCTTTACATTGGGAACGAATTGATTTTTCTGCTGCAGCTGCATTGTCAGAACTCATCAAAACAAACACAACAATAACCTCATTGACCCTACACTGGGAACAAATTGGTTCTTCTGTTGCAGCGACATTATCAAAAATGTTTAAGGCAAACAAAACAATAACCTCACTGGCCTTACGTTGGGAACGAATCGATTCTTCTACTGCAGCTGCATTGTCGAAAAGCCTCAAGGGAAACACAACAATAACTTCGTTGGCTTTACATTGGGGACGAGTTGATTCTTCTGCAGCAACTGCATTGTCGGAGATCATCAAAGCAAACACAACAATAACCTCACTGGCCTTACATTGGGAATGGATCAATTCTTCTGCTGCAGCCGCACTGTCAAAAATCTTCAAGGCAAACATAACAATAACCTCACTGGCCTTACATGGGAGATTGATCGATCCTTCTGCTGCAGCTGCATTCTCACAAATCTTCGAGGGAAACACAACAATAACCTCACTGGCCTTAACTTGGGAATGGTTTGGTTCTTTTGCTGCAGCTGCATTGTCAGAAATCTTCAAGACAAACACAACAGTAACCTCACTGGCCTTACACTGGGAACGAATTCATTCTTCTGCTGCAGCTGCACTGTCAAAAATTATTAAGGCAAACACAACAATAACCTCACTGGCCTTACATTGGGAACAGATTGATTCTTCTGCTGCAGCTGCATTATCGGAAATAATCAAGGCAAACACAACAGTATCCTCACTATCCTTACATGGGGAACGGATTGTTTCTTCTGCTGCAGCTGCATTGTTAGAACTTCTCAAGGCAAACACAACAATAACCTCATTGGCCTTACATTGGGAACGGATTGATTCTTCTGCTGCAGCTGCGTTGTCAAAAAGCTTCAAGGCAAACAAAACAATAACCTCACTGACCTTACGTGGTAAACGGATTATTTCTTCTGCTGCAGCTGCATTGTCAGAGATCATCAAGGCAAACACAACAATAACCTCACTAGCCTTACATGGGAGATGGATCGATTTTTTTGCTGAATATTCAGAATCACTCACGGTGAACAAAGTAATATCCTCACTCTCCGTACATGGGGAAAACACTGCTGCAAAGTTTGCAACTCTGTTTTCTGAAGCACTCGTGAAGAACAGAATCATTACTTTGGGAAAAGAACGTCGTACAACTGTTGAAGGTAATTATTGCGTTTGCTTTTTCGTCAGGCATTCATGAATGTTTTGGCAATGTAAAAACCTTTTTCTCGCATACATTATCATCTCCGTGAAGCAGATATAATATTTGAAGCGAGATTTACCCTTTATTACGGGACGTTTCATCATAAGTTTACTTTTTGAGGACGTTTGGACATAACAATGATCGGACAATCATGGCTCAAAACTTTGAAATTTTTAAAATCTCATCATAGTGGCACGCCCATGAGCAGCAAAACCTAAAAATTTTTCAGATTTTCAGACTTTTTGTATGGTTAAAGGGGACAATAGCGTGGAAAGTATTTTTGAAGGAAATTTGAGTTTTAGGAATTTTGAAGTTTGATAATTAATGTTAGAGTTTATATTTAGTGGGAAAATACCAAAAATGTCCCTAAACAGAACTGAGTTTTTGCTTGTTTACGATTCTAATTCTTTCCAATTCTTCTACTAACCACCAGTTTCTTAGGTAAAACGTCTCCTTAAACATATTGTTGGTACAGTGTGAAAAAAGACTTCCTTTTGCAATTTGATATTGCTTCAAAAATTATACCATTGAAGCTAAATTTTACATGGCATCAAAATAATGATTATTTTTTGACGAATGATCTTATTGACGTTCAAGACTTTGTGAACAAACCGGCAAACTTATTTTGTCAGTTATTAAGAACATCATGGAATTCAAAATTTTGTTTTAATACCAAATTAATTGTTAACATTTTTCCCTTGATAAAGACCTTATGACGAAGCAGAAATGTTTGACTTTCTCACGTTTTTTCTTATTTGGTTTAATGAAATGAGGAAATGAGACTATAGTTAAAAATTATGCAATGTTGAGTTGTAGTATTGCAAAAATAAGATTTGCAGCCTACAGGAATATCCGTACACTCCAAAAACATATTTCCTAGATTAAGTACAATATGTTAGAATTTGTTTGGAACAGACAGTCGTTTAATTTATATTACTATGGCAGACTTATTACATTGAAGATAACAATATTTTGTCACTATTTTTTCAGATATTATCTCACCAGAAACGGACGAAACTTTTGGGAATAGAAATAGTTGTGAATGCGAAAAGGTTTGTGTTTACGTTAAATTACTTTCTAAATCATAGCGTACTTACTTTATCCGGTTTTGAATTCGCCTCTGCCGGTTAGCTATTTTTTCCAAAAGTATAACTTGTAAATTGCTTAACAATGATTCCTCGAGCTCGAATGGGCTGCGAGTCAACAGCTCGTGAGGACGAATGAGCTAATTGATTTTACTAAACTTAAATAATCGTTCAACATCCAATTTGTAATCTTGATTTTTTATGCCTAACGAGCAAGTATTGAAATTATATTTTGAAATTTCCATTTTTTTCTAATGGATTTCTGTTAATTTACAGGGCTATCCGAAAGCTGTCAATGAAAAAAGAGCTGAAAAACGTCTTGAACCGTTGTACGTTGAATGTTCTGAATGCTCCCATGAGCTTTTTACGGCATTACGAAATGAGTGTTGCCGCTGGTCTGGTTTATGGCCTTGTGCAGCCTATGTTCTCTCAACAGACTATTTTAGACTGACAATTCAATTGGAAAGCTATTTCTTCTGTCTAAATGTAGCGAGGTATGAGTCTTTTTTTAAAATAATTCTAGAAAGCGTGGCAGATTCGGTACCAGGAGAGTTAAAAATAAAACTCAGCGGAGAAATACGGCAATTCCTTGAAACAATTCTGCAGTACCTTTCAAAGAATACTCCGCGATATGAGAAGATGAGGTATGTGTTTATGATTGGGAAAAAATCAACCACAGCGTGCGATGTTCACAAACTCCAGGGTTGTCTTGATGACAGCTGCATTCAACTAATCCCTATAGGCCGGGGCGACGAAGCGTCTAATGTAGCATCAGGGAACTGGTGCTATTGGAATGAGGTAAATATATTTAACATTAACATTAACACATAAGAATATAAAATACCTACACATACATCTTATTTCTAAATGACGGCGATTCTAATGTTCTTTTGGATACATTTAAATTATCCCTTCTTGCCTCGTTTTAGGTAAAATATTCTCACGAACGAGGTAAAAAGGACTCTATTAAATGTAGACGAAGCATAGGCTATCAAACACTCGACTTTGTGCCTTCCTAGCTGCTAACATCTGTGCTGGTCATTCCGACTTTCTTTAGCTCTGTTTCTGTATCTTTCCTCCAATTGTTTCTTGGCCGCTCCTTCTCCTTTTTAATTTTCCCTGGGCGTTCCATGTTAAGCCTGTCGCGCAGTGTTGGTTTTTTGGCCTTCCTCATGGTAGGGCCTATGCATTCCATTTTCATTTGTCTTGCGAGCTTCTCGGTTAGTATTAAAACTTGATGTTTGTTCCTTCTTTAAATCAGCAACGCTTTTTTAGTGTTTCGAATTTAAACAGACGTGCAGACTCAGAGCACGATTGCGACAAACAAACCACTGTCTGAATAGATTTTTGAAAACATCAATTGACAGAGCTAAATTGCTCAGTTTCGGAAGATTGTAAATTGTTTTCCAAAAGATTTTTATCCTTAGTCTGCCACCAGAATTCCTTTGAAATAAATCACTTATAAAGTCTATTCAAGCTATAAAAACCTTTTTTTGGCTCTCCATAAGACTATACGCTGCAAACACGGCATTTTCATGACTGTTTTGACAGGTTTTTCATTCCGCGACAATGCCGCCTTTAAAAGGTCTACGGTGATTTGCTTAATTATGATGTTTGAAAAACAATGGGAAAGGAATGTTGCGCTCGGGTAAGCAGCTGTTCGTTCGGGAGGCACAGGAAGCCCGACACAACAACGGCTGCGAAGGAGACTAAACAGACCTTGACTTTGCAGATGATTTGGCACTTATCACGGAACTAGTCGAAGACGCTGAGGCACTGCTCCAGTCCTTAGAAAGGGCAGCCGCTCTTGTTGGGCTTTATTGTAACGAGAGCAATTAAGACGGAGTACATTAACATTACTGAAAGCTCTCATAATTTGAAATCTGTTTCTAGAGCAAACATCAAAAGTGTTCAGGGCTTCAAATATCTTGGATCGTGGATAATAAACTCAGAAAAAGACTTTAAAGTTCGAAAATCGCTAGCCTGGGCAGCCTGTAATAAACTTGAAAACATCTGGCTTTCAATTTATCATTGGATTATTAAGTCTTCTTGTTCCAGTATCTAGTTGAACCAATTCTTCTGTGTGGTGCAGAGACCTGGACTTTAACACAAACAACTCAGAGATATAGTTTACGTCATAGAAAGTGCGGCGTACGGGATTTTATTCACGAGACGTTTGTTCCAAATCCCGAACGAGCGAGGCACGAGCGAGTGAGGAATTTTGCACAAACATCGAGTGAATAAAACCTTGTACAAAGCACTTTCTATGACGTAAACTGT
>JAOBYJ020105739.1:0-10429 GCA_025403565.2 Palythoa heliodiscus
TTAATAATCTCGTTTGCTCGATCTGTCCAGGAAAATATTTGCCTTCGGTCTTTCGTACAAACCTCGCTACGCTCGGTCTTTACAGTGAAAAACCTCGGGCAAATATTTTCCCGGACAGACCTCGCACTCGGTTATTAAGATATGTATATCAGGAAAACCTAAAAATTGCGTGTCCAAATTCGAGGACACCTTGTTTGTATATATTAGTAAAGTTATTCTCCTCAGTCTCGGTGAATAGTGACGTTTAAAGTATTCACCTCAGGTTTTGAAAATTCCGAAAATAAGGCCTGGGCTTATATTTTTCACCTTTTAGAGAGGCTTATATTTGGAGAGGGCTTATTGTTGGGGCTTTTGCGTCAGTACAAAATCTGTGCAACTGTTACCCATATCTTTGTGATTGCAATTTGTTTTCTAAATCAGTTGCGAACATAACAGAGTTCAAGTTTATTAAGAACAAAACTTCATACAATTAATAGAAATAACGAAAGATTGCATGTTGCTGGAGTTACCTGAGGCTCCCTAGAATTACTTTTACACACAACTCCAAATTTAAGCCCCGGGGGGCTATGTTTTGTGGGGATTATTACTGGAGGAGCTCCGCCTGGTGATGGCCCAATGGACCAGTCTTTAGTCGGTCCCAAGCCGGGACAAAGAAGGAGGATCAGGCGTGGGCCCAGCAAACCCGTCCCGTAAAACCATGCCGCTACGAAAACGACCACTTCCAAAACCTAACACAATTCTCATCCCTGCTGCGTAAAAGAAGCCTCAATACCAGGCAGCATGACATATCATGGCCAAAGCCGAAAGGAAGCCAGTATGTGGACTATCTTCCTTTCGCCAAGGTAAACAACCGCGATTGGTTTGTGGAACATCAGAACCATGTATGAAGGCGGTCGAACAACACAGATTATCCGAGAATTCGGAAGATACAAGCTAACGATTTTAGGATTTAGCGAGGTGAGATGGCTGAACAGCGGCCAAATGAAAATGACAAGTGGAAAATCTATTCTATATAAAGTGGCCGTACATAAGATACAGTCCGCACACAGCTGGGGTAGCCCTCATGTTCTCAAGGTACGCCCACTCGGCTCTTGTTGTATGGCAACCACTGGGATCATGTGTGCTGAAAGCCTGTTTTAAGGTGACAGACAGAATTCAAGTATATGCCCCAACCAATGATTGCGAAGATGAAATCAAAGATGAATATAATTCTATGACAAGCTGCACTCTTCACTGGCTTCCATGACAGCCACTGATATCAATGTATTGATGGGAGAGTTGAACGCAAAATTAGATCAAGCAACATAGGTTATGAACAGGTGACTGGTACCCAAGGAATGGGAACAATGAACAACAATGGAGAGCGGTTGGCCGACCTGTGCGCCTTCCCCAACATGTTCATAGGAGGCAGCTTCTTCCAACGCATGGGAATATATAAGGCCACCTAGGTATCATCCGACCATGCAACAACGAACCAGATTAATCATCTCTAGATCAACAGACTCTTCCGCACCAGCCTTTTGGATGCAAGAGCGAAACGCGGAGCAGTTGGGGCCGCAGTCACCTGCTGATTGCCAAATTACGTCCAAAATTGATGAAACGGAGACGGCCACCTCCACAACCCAAGAAGATCAACCATCATTTCCTTAAAAACGAAGCGGTAAAGACACAGTTCAATGTGACCCTCAGCAATCGCTTTGAGGTCTTAGGACAAGAGAACACAGACGGCCTTCATCATAAAAGGGAGACCATAAAAAGTGCAATCACTGACACCTGTGAGGAAATACTGGGAAAGCAAGAACACACACACTAAGAATGGATGACACCTGCGATCCTGGAGAAACTTGAAAAGAGGAGGAAAAAGAAGCAAGTTCTAAACATCAACCGTACACGAGCAACAAAGGCAGCTGCATAAGTGGCGTACACAGAAGCACACCAAGAAGTAAAGAGGAGCATCCAAGAAAGTAAACGCAAGCACATAGACGATTTGGTAGAACAAGCAGCGGAGGCAACAGCACAGTGAAATATGAAGCGGTTGTACGACATAGCAAAGAAGCTCAGTGGAAGAAGATGGAAAGCCAACTGCCCCATCAGAGACAAAGAGGGAAATGTTGTGTCTTAGATAGACGGAGAGACGGGCAGAGTACTTCAGGGACTTACTAAACAGACCAGCACCTGACATCCCCCACACATCCAGCCAGCAAACACAGATCTACCCATCAGCTGCGAGCCCCCAACAATGGAAAACATCATTAAAGCCCTCAAAGTACAGAAAAATGGAAAGGCAGCAAGTCCAAATAATATCCGTGCCGAAAGGCTCAAAGCAGTCAATGCTCCAATCGCACGCCAGTTCCACTCCCTCTTCAACAAGATCTGTACCCAAGAAGTGTTCCCAAAGGATTCGAAAGAGGCCCAGCTTGTGAAAATCCCAAAGAAAGGAAATCTAAGCAAGTGCAAAAATTACCGAGCAATACGTCTCCCGTCGGTGCCTGGGAAGGTTTTTAATTGTACGCCTCTGGAATGAATGACAGCACCAGTGGATGCCAATTTACGTGAAGAATAAGCCAGTTTCCGCCCCGACAGATTATGTGCAGATCAAATTACCAGCCTAAGAATCATTAAGTGAGCAATCAATTGAATGGAACTCCTCATTTTATCTGAATCTCGTAGAATACGAAAAGGCCTTTTACACACTTTGGCAGTTGATGCGACAGTACGGAATCCCCCAGAAAATAGTCAGCATTATATAGAAGTTATATAAAGATTTGAGATGCAAGGTTATCCACCGCGATACCCTCAGCCAAGGATTTGAAACACAGACTGGAGTACGTCAATATTGCCTCATAAACCCACTCTTGTTTCTGCAGCTGTTTGTAGTGGACTGGATAATGACAACCACAATACATGCCAGGAAGAATGGGATGTAGTGGACTTTCACGAAGCAACTATGCCGACAATATTGTCCTGCTGTCGCACCAGCATCAGATGCAAGAAAAAACACTTTGCGATATCGTGTATAATTTTACCAAAAGGCCTAGATACTATAAGGCTAACGATAAATCTCAATAAAAACACAACGGTTTTGATACTAAACATGTTTTGGCAAGTTCTCTTGCCATCCAGCTAAAAATCAAAGAGGCATTACATATCCTTTGGGACAAGCCCATTCTAAATCATCAAGACAAGCATGTTAACTTAAAATTGTTTTTGTAAACGTTTCAGTGACACCGGGTATTAACATGATGGCAAGAGAACTTACCGAAACATGTTTAGTATCAAAACTGTTGTGTTTTATTGAAAAAACACTTTGTTTTTGCTCAACACAAACTCGCTCCGGACGGGTCTAAGGATCCAGAAAGGCAACACAAAAATCTTAAAAATCCACCCCAAGTCTTTAGAATCTGTACTGCTCGACCATGACCCTAGACAGACCACCAATGCCTTCACTTACTTGGGAAGCATCATTGATAAAACAGGAGGAACAGACACCGACGTTACTGCTAATATTGGAAAATTAAGGACTACATTTCGAAACCTAAACAACATCTGGCGTTCATATCTCATCCGCAGGAAGACTAAAATCAAAATCTTAAACTCAATCTTGAAAGCAGTTGTTCTTCATGGCTACGAAACCTGGCGAGTGACTAATGAAGACCTTGCAAACCTTTATGAATTGTTGTCTGAGGAACATTTTAAATATCTTTTGGCCAAACACCATTCGGAATGAGGACCTCTGGAGTGCAACCCAAAAAAACCCAAACGAACAAGAAATTAGACAGAGGAGATGGCGATGGGTCGGGCACACCCTGAGACGAGGCGAGTCCATTTAGCACCAAGCGCTGAGGTGGAACCCGCAGGGCAACAGAAAAAGAAGACGACCAAAGGAACACCTGGAGAAGAGGTCTGGAGGCTGAGCTGAGGACTACTAAATGGAATTGGGCACAGCTCCGAAGTACTGCTTAGGAAAGGGAGAAGTGGAGGAGGGAAGTCGTCGGTGATTATTGTAGGACTTTTTTGTTCTCAAGAAAGGGGCTTATAATTAGGGGGCCTATAAACGGGGGAGCTTTTTTCAAAATTTTACGGTATTAGAGACTTAACGCAGTGACGATGGGAAGCTCTGACGACGGCGTTCGCTTCAAAGCTACATCTTCCGTCTACAACTTTAGTTGGCTACTTTCACATCGAGAAGTAAACAGAAATTGAAGAGGTAAGTATGTAGGTGAAAATTTTGTCCCCTGAGCTACCGCTCTATTTACATTTAACTCCTTGTCTTCTAATAACTGACGACTTTAACACTGAGTTTGATTCATTTGATTGACCAATTTTTTTCCTGATTTTAATTACAGCACTTCGCTGGTTAAAACTTCGTAAACGGTGGTTATGTGGTTGATAAATGAAATCCATCACTTGGTTGGATATTACACAAAGTTGAGGAACGGGTCTTGTAAAACTTGGCAGTATATCGAAATATCTACAAGGATATGCAAATCTTGTAAGAGAAATACAGACAACAACACCATTAATATAGCATCTTATTTCATCCGGAATCTGCAACACTTCGGCAAGAAAGTAGACATCTCTCTTGTAGAATCTGAATTCTGACTTGCATTCATCGTCAGTCAAAGATCAAGGTCAAACTGGTCATAGCTCCAATACGGTAGCTCAAGGTTGCTTGTTGTTTAAATAATACAACAGTTAAAATTGTTCTTCACTGATCAATTTTCGTTGTGGGCACATCACACACACACATCACATAATCTTTATTTTAACTCGAATTTGTTATAGCGAACAGCAACATATCTCTAATTTCTCCTAAAGAGGACATACCGTATAAAGAAGTCACTGATCAGAAATCCAGGTTTTAAAATCAATAGTTTTGCAAATAAAACGTAACAAGCCGAAAAAAGACAACTCTAGTCCGAGAATTGTGTTTCGTATTTCGCGCCCAAATCACGGAACGCCTTCGTAACGTAACTTGACAGTTGACAGAACGAGGCTGTCGTCCCAGTTCCTTTCGGTAGCTAACGCTAGCTCCATCGTCGCTGCGTGAAGTAATGTAAATAGTAAAATAAATGAGCATTTTTTGTTGCCGTCGCAAACTGATTTCTGTAACAGAACGTGTAATGAACGCATAACTCACCGCTTCTCACACACTTGAGGCGGCTGTTACCGGTATGGGCCAGAGGGCACCATGGGTTGTGCCACTGTCGCTTCCAGTCCTCTGTGACCTCATCTGCGGTACACTCGGAGTAGGTTTTGTTGTTAAAAACAAACGGGAGCACGCAACATCCACCATTTTCCGCTTGGAAGACACAGTTATCTAAAATGGATGCAATACATTTGCTACCAAGGGTCTACCAACCCTTTCGTTTCAGTCATTTAACAACTTCAATTTTACAAATTGAGATTGCCGCATATATACAAAGCTTTAGCCGATCACAAGTCAGTCTATTTTCTAAGTTAACACTGCTTCTGTAGGTTACATCTAAATTACTGAAATCTCGCAAACTTTAAATTAAATGTTTTTCTTCTATTATTTCATCGTGAATTATTCTAAAATTAATGTTGAAGGTAGCTTCTTGGCGATAACTGATGTAATTCTGGCGGTATAGGCTAAACCAGGCGATTTCAGTAATCAATCAGTCAAAATCAGAATCAACAACTTTAGTCTGGAGATGCGATGGCTTTAACCTTTAATGGTAGTAAAAGTAAACGGTTTTATAATCTTGTGAAATAAACAACGCCATCACGTTGCTTCATTTGTCTTGTTGATATCAGAAACTACAACCCAACGACAGCAATGTTTATTATAATAACAGTTTTAAATGATAGCGAAACCCAGTACTATTTCAAAGTCGTAACAGTTGGCGTCTTTAAACGGCGTTTTTTGTGTAGATTTCACCACAGATAACAGCTGTTTAAATTTTTTTAATTAACAACTGAAATTAAAATAAAGTTCATCTGCCTTTATGTTTGTTTTCTAAGTTTCTTAACCGGAAGATGCCACATACATAACACAAACTGACTAATGAAGCCTATAGTGATTGAGGCTATTCAGATGTTAAATATGCTATGGAAAAACCATATAAATGCCCCGCTGGTCTCAAAAACCTTTTCATTGAATTAATTAAAACTTGGAGGGTTTTCGTGCCCAAAAGTAAATTAAAATCTACGACGATAGAATAAGTCAGTTAGATCCATGGCAGACATCTTTGGAAATAAAATCAAACTTACCAGAATAGCTTTATAATAATAAGCAAAAACGACAGTGAGTGTTAAAGTTTCTTAAAAACATAGGTAATTTTTTTAAACCTTTGGCGAAACCACGCTTAGTGAGTATAGGGCACAAGGGACAAAACAAATATGAAAAAAGACAACAGACAGATAAAGATAATTTACTTTCAAAAAATCCCGGAAAAAGTTTTTTTTAAAGAACTGATAAAGCAAGTGACATTTGGTCTGTCTCCTTCAGCGTTTTTGTCAAAAACCATCTCTTGGTTGCTCTACCAGTCCTATGTTTAAAGTGTTTAATATTGTGTCCGAGTTATAAGAATTTAACTGTCTCTCAAACGATTAAACAACTTGCAATAGCAACCGTTCACAACAAAAATTGCGATAGAAAATCCTTCAACAAGCTTAATTTACTTTTACTGATTTCTGTTTAATCTACTTCAAAATAGAAGCGTTCGATTACATATTATTAGTTTCTAAAACTGAAGGGAATTTTTATGTGGCTTAGGGAAACTTTCACGAGAATCTTAAGCAAAGAAAGTTTGTCCACACCAATTTTTTTGTGTGCTTGGTTAGGTTCTTAATTCTCGAAAGGTAAAAGTATAAATTTAAAAGAAACGACCATGGTGAACATCATCACTGATTGTGCTTCTAAAGTGTACTCACCCTTGGTGCTTGATAGTGGAGTTACTGCTGTGGCGACAAAAAGAATATTTGCTGCTAAGTGTTTAAACATCAAGAGAGTATCCTTTCTGGGACAACTTGTCAACCTGTAATAACTGGCAATCAGATAAATGTATCCCTTTGGAAGAGAAAATAACACTCACTTAAAGTGTAAACTATTGGCCTTGTTAGCATTACCAAATCCACAGTAAATACCAAGAGCTCTAGCTTTAAAAAAAGGTACAAGCGCTTTTATAAAACTTACAAAACACCGAAGATTTCTATACAATCAATTAAAAATTGTGCTAAACTGTTTTCATGATACCGAGATTCTTTCCTTCAAAATTGTGCGTTCAGTTTGTTTCCTCTATAATTTATAGATTGATCTAGACAGTCTTGACTAAGAACCCGCTAAAAATTGTTTGTTTACCTTTTAGCTCGTTATGATGAAACGAATGTGGAGTTTCGAACTTGCAAGGCTTTAGATTTGTAGAAAAACTATTCTACTTTGTTATTTCAGCTTAACGCTTTAGCAGATGATAATATTTGGCCTCAATTGCAAAATACTAAGAGAATAGCTTAAATTACAGAAAGCGCACGTACTGTCTGGAAGCAGGTGGTTCATTTTAAATATATTAGCAACATTATCATGCAAAGAAGTATATAATTGCGTACTCACAATAGTGAAAAAGTTGCCTTTTTAATTATTGGATACGAGACTAAGATTCTATCTACAGCCAAAAGAGCAGACTTCTGGTCCAAAAAATACGCTTTTAGTTTTCTAACGTCTTGGAAATAATTTTGCCACAGGCAACCCAGTCTTGAAATGGGTTGTGTTTTTCTGTTTTCTCCTCGAGAAAATCGCAGTATTGCATCAGATTATCAAATCAATTCGCATTACGTCACGCGCGCCATGATTGGTGATGGCCATAATTTGCTGTCGGCCAAATCTCTTCTGTAATGTTTACGAAATTTATTATGAGTCCGAATCCTGTTGCTTTTGTTTAAAATGGCCAATCGTTCAGTTCAATTGCCGTACTATTTTGTTCAGAATGTCTGTGAAATTAAAATCCGTAGATATACATGTCGTGAGATGCACTCTGGCAGCAAGTGATAAGCTTTACAAGTGTGTATTTCTTGTAGAAAAGAGTAAAAAGATACCCTAATAATTAATATTATCGCAATCTTGATCAGAAATGATTTCTTAAAACATAATGAAGCGAATATTAACATTAAAAGCCGTCAATTCGGTGTCGTCATAACACCATTCTCAAGGCAAAGTGAGCAATGCAAATTAGCATAATAGCAAGGGTCAGAAGTTATTCAAGTAAACACCTTTGTGCAAATCGAATCCGTTTGCACGTTTAGAGATGGCTTAAGTTTTCTTATGAAAAGCATCTCATTAATTAGACAATTAAATTTTGTTAGAACATTTAGTAAGCACATGAAATTGTTCTGAGAGACAAGGTGGTACATTGGAGCTATGTTCGCTAACATAATGTTTACAAATTGACGACAATTTTTGGTTGGGTCCATCAACACATTCGTGAAGGTGGCTGCGAGTTAGCCAACATATCCTGCATTGCACAGGTTACATTGAAATTTATAAACTAAACATTGTTGGTTAACAATAGCTGCAAGCGCAATCTATCTCAAAATATTTTTTATGTCCAAGTTGCGAGTGCACCATGGCTTTTGACTCGGTGCGAAGAGTTGGCACAGCCAAAATTTATTTATGCTGGAGTTTGCAGACTTGTGGGTGTCTTTGCGGAGCGCTAGAAGTTGGCGGTTCATTGTTATCACAATCTGTATGACAGTACAAATTTTATATATCAAAGTTTTACATTAAGCAGAAATCTTGTAGGGTTAGACACATCATGCTCGTACGTTTGACCATTATGCTTTTTAGTGTCACCCTAAAATTGTATCATTATGCCGCAAAATTATGCTCGTGTCAGACTATTATGCTCGTGTGATGCTGGCTGAATCCACAGTACCACTCAAACGAGTCCCCAAAGCGTAAAACGTAAACTTTTAATATTTTTGGTTTACTCTTAAGGGTGACGAGGAACAAAGCGGTATATCTAAAATTAGGCAGCCATGTTTTAAAATCGGACTTACGCCGAAAGCTTTTCGATTCTTACTTACATTACGTAACGTTACGTTTGAAGAAAATAAGTTTAGCTATGTATAGGTTCCCCAGGCTATACCAGCGTTCTGTGGTTTGGGTGTGTACGTCTTTTTAGCCCGCAAAGGCTTATTCAGACAACTAAGGATATATCAGTTTTGTTGCATAGAGAGAGAGAGAGACAGAAAAGGGGAGGGGAGAGTGATTGAGGGAGGGGAATAAAGAACGTGTTTCCTGGGATTCCTGTGATACCTTGAATTAGAAAAGGCTGTATTTTAAAACTTGATGAGTCCGACTAATTAAATAGCCCCAAAAGTTACAAAATTCATAAGTGAATAAAACAAAGTGCGAACTATTTGCGCGTAGGGTTTCATTTGGGTATCGTATTTCATAATCAGAAATCAATATCGAAGCAGCACTGCTTCGATATTAATTTGTGATTATGAAATACGATACCATTAAAATCTGGTCTGGTCTGGTCTCGTCTCGTCTTGTCTTGTGGATGGAAGGCCAGGTTGCCGAGGACAGGAGTTACACGGAGCGAGAAATGACAAATAAAATAATTAGTTTGTGTTGCGTCGTCTAATCCATGCAATTGCCCTCCCGCTTTGTAACACCTAGTAGCAAATATTGTAAATAAAATAAAAATAAAATATAATTGCAGGAAGAGGATGGGGGGAGAATGGGGAGGGGGGGGAGGGAGCGCAATAATTTGGGGATTTGTGCAATTTGTTATGCCCGCCATTCTGAAATTGGTTGCTTCCTCATTAAAGAAATTGCTTATTTGACGTGGCCATCTCCCTCCATTTTGGCGACGAGAATAAAAAAGAAATAGCAGATATACATTAAGATGAATCGCGAAAGGTTTTTTCATCGGCGGCACTAAAACTTGAAAGCAAAAAGTGGAAGGACTGGCTTGATAAATACAAAAGCTGCAGGATTGCTACAAAGCTAAGGAGGGTAAGGATACAGTAAAAGAACTACCTTATTGGATTTACTGGAATACATGCCGAATCAATGTCTGCGAAAAGGGTCTCCCAGGTGAAAAAGAAAAGTTCGAAGATGGCGCTTACTGCACGGTTGAGCTTGACGTGCTGCACGACGTCGGTGCGTGCTGGTTTCAGATGCCGTCCTAAAGTCGTGCGACAGTCAAATTTGCAAGTTGAAGTGAGAATAGTATGACTGTAGCACGGCGTTTGAATTGATTTTGCTATTTTTTCACATTTATTATTGGAATTTAATTTTCTGAAAATTGTTTCTGTGCGGTGGATGTGCCAGTGCGTTTAGATATTAGAATGAAAGAAGAGAAAATAACTTTTTAAGCCCTTGGCGGGATTCGAACCCCACATCTTCGGTATACTAGTCCGACGTGTTAACCCCTACACCACAAGGACTAACCACGCTGGA
>JAOBYJ020105842.1:0-10424 GCA_025403565.2 Palythoa heliodiscus
TATTTTTGTTTTTTATGTTAATGTTAATATAAGTATAATATTAATGGCTTTGATGCCAGTAATCAAAACGATATTTCTAAGTTCTTTAGAATACGTATCCTTGGGTAATGTTAACTACCTTATGCTGCTATCTCCACTGATTCATTTGAGACTACAGTGACCAGCTCAAGATCTTCTTGAGTTAAGAGTTTAATTTTCCTGTTTCAGGCCTTGATTCTCAAGGAGCTATCGGTCATCCGAGACCATGCAGGAAAGGCTTGTCTGAGAGAACTTCACAAGTCAAACACACCACTAACTATGGCTGTTTGTGGATCAAAAGGTGTGGACTTTTTTGTTCATTTGTTTTCTTTTAAGAATATCAAGGTGCTATAAAAGATGATTGGTACGGGTTTTCGGGCAGAGTATTGTTAGTAAACATATTGATTCGAGGCCATAACTTTTTAGATGACATTGGAATAACTGCTGGTGTATAGCAGATGGGGGAGGGAGGGGGGATTTCGGTGAAAGAACGCAAATTTTAATTCAATTCAATTTTTTTTATAGGACAATTTTATATAAAAAAATTCGGCCATTGTAAGTTGTTTTGCAAAATTTCAATTGTAACTATATTTATTTGCTTCTTGTAATTTGGACCCGCTCATTCGTCATAGAATACGAAATTCGTGAACAAAAATAGTATAGAGCTCTTAAAAAGTAACAATCTCTATGGATTTTGTTGGAAATATTGACGTGAAATGGATCCAAAGTAAAGACATTTTGATGATGATTAGTGAAACTGATTGTGGTTATAATGATGACAACAATGACGATATTTTCGTCGTTTCAAGTTTTGAAACTTCATTTCGCCTACTTTTACACTTTTATTCTAATTGAATCTTTTTAGTTTCGAAGTTTTTGTCAATCATAATTTTTATCATAATTATACTTTACCTTTCACAAAGCAACTGTGCAATGCAAATGACTTATATCTCCTTTTTGTGGTTTCAGGTTCCTTTATCAACATCTCTCAAATGATTGCTTGTGTCGGCCAGCAGGCCATCACTGGGAAGAGAGTGCCAGACGGGTTCGAAGACAGATCCCTGCCACACTTCAAGAGACATTGTATGTGATTAAATTGTGCCGTATAGTCAGAACGCAAGACAAAACTATTTAAGGTTCTATAAAAAGTTTGTTTGACTAGTAGCTATGTTTGTGTTTATGTTGATAATTACAACTTTGAAGAAAGAGCAACACGATTGTTATTTTATAAGGTGTCATCGACTATTTTAAGTTTTAATTAATGAGACCAATCATTTCTACCCTTTAAGACGAGTGGTCTCATAAAAGGGTTTCGACCATTGGTTCAAGCTTTAGTACCTTCTTCGTTCATTTATTGTGAACAAGAAAAACGAGGAATACATTGAAGGTATTGATACAAGGTATTTGAAAATTGTTCAACTTCAATAGCACACTCCCTATTAGTGCAACTTACTGGTAAAGGGTTTGACTATGTTATCATGGCTGAAATATTGCATATGATTCATTTTAATTTATCTTTTGTGATATGCAGCAAAATTTCCAGCCGCCAAAGGTTTTGTTAAAAACAGTTTCTACTCGGGCCTGACTCCAACGGAATTCTTCTTTCATACCATGGGGGGAAGAGAAGGTCAGTGATCATTTTTATTATTTATTAATAATAACAGTTTTTTTGGTACCAAAAGAGGTTTTTGTGTCTTACCATGTTTCTCTTGCCTCAGGACTAGTTGATACGGCGGTGAAGACGGCTGAGACGGGCTATATGCAAAGGCGTTTGGTCAAGGTAACTTGTCATTGTCACAGTCATTGTCATAGTCATAGTCATAGTCTGTGTCACTGTCACAGTCATAGTCGTAGTCAGTCACAGTCATAGCCTTAGTCATAGTCGCAGTCACAGTCATAGTCACATTCACAGTGATAGTCACTGCCGACCACAGCCACAGTCACAGTTACAGACACAGTCATATTCACATTCACAGTCGCAGTCACAGTCACAGTTACAGTAACAATAAAAGTCGCAGTCACAGTCAGTCACAATAACAATCATTATCATTGACTTTGTCATTGTCATAGTCAGAGAGTTTTTTTCAAACACTTTCTGTTTGTTTCAAACTCCTTATCATTTGGAGCATGCAAGCGATCACCGTGGTCATCGATTACGAAAAATTAATCTATACGGAGCGAGCACTGCTCAAAGAAAACTTGCTCCTCAAAGAAAGCCACACGTCTGATCAAAGAATAATGACCTTTCTGTTTGAAAGAACGTTCATATCCAGGTCTACTGTAAATGAGTACTGAACCTGGGACGTATGAGAATCAACGTGCACATAAGTGTTTTCCGTTTTTTTCCCACTCTGTCAATTCCAATTAATAGTTTTGGCCAAATAATTTTCGTTAAAGCGAAGGGAAAAATCGTTCACCTCAAATATTTTAAATAAGGTTGTTTTGGAGGGCTATTATTGTCAATGTAGATCCTTAAGTTAGAAGGGTTAATATCAAAAGTTACGGAACCCTTCAATATTGAAAATATAGCTAGTTTAACAGTTTTCTTCCCGAAGAGATACCAGAAATGGATTTAGTGAGAAGCTCAATCTTTTTGATGCTGTCATGCAGCTGTTACCAGTCGACTTTTCGTGGTTTCGTTATAACATGTTCTGTTACGTTTTTAACAGTCCCTTGAAGACCTTGCCACTCAGTACGATCTGACTGTCCGTAATTCCGTGGGCGATATTGTGCAGTTCATGTATGGTGGAGATGGCCTGGATCCTACAAATATGGAAGGAAAGGATAAACCGCTGGACTTTGCTCGCATCTTCAGCAACATAATGGTAGTTATGCCGTTGTAGGATTTTCTAAGCTAACATTTAAGATTTCCGCCGAAAGAATGAATGGTTCTCTGCATGCAGATCACCAAATCGTGCAGGTGATTTAGAGAAATGGTATTGATACAACTTAAACCTTTGTCAGTCATATTTGAGTGTTACTTCAGATGTGAAATCAATGGCAGCACTTTCTCCTCAATCATTCAAAAACCCTAAGTGAAGGTTGTTGGTTGGAATTTTCTTTAACCAGTAGTGTACGAAACCTGATTTCGGTGTTTTCATTAATTTGCCCGTCAGTAATTAATTGGTATTTTATGGCAAGATACTTAGTTTTAATAGCTTTTTTTCCCTTAATGCCGCATTAGCTTAAATTCCTGTATATAATAACAACAGGAGGTGCTTTTGATACCGCTGTTAGTTTTTTGACTGTTCGTAGAAGAAGCAGATTTGTAATACATTTAAGAAGCAGGACAATATTTTTGATTCTAAAAGACATGTTTCGATCGATCTTCGATCATCTTCAGTAATCTATTGTATCTTTTACTCCAACTAAAGATGATCGAAGATCGATCAAAACATGTCTTTTAGAATCAAAAATGTTGTCCTGTTTCTTAAATGTAGTTTAACTGTGCAGAAATTGCTGCTCATCCTTGGAGACCCTAAATCGCCGGAAACACAACCGCAAGTATTACTATTAGTATATCTGGCGTTGCAAAATGTTCAGCTATTGAACGTTTTTAAGTTCAAACTCTTTTAAGTGTTTAAGTGTTCAAACACTTTTAAGTGTTCAAACACTTTTAAAAAGGTGTTTGTTTGAATCCACTGTCAAGAAATTTGTGTTTGTAAAGACTCAAAGTTTGACCTCTCCAGGTTAAGTGAGACAACACACACGCGAATTGCGATAATTCTGCTTCCTTCTACCTTATTTGCCTAAACTATAAGCTTACATACAGCGAGCTATTACGAAAGTATCTAATAACTGAAAGGGAGATTACATGTTTCATTCTTATTGGTCACTTATTTTGTACCATTACGTTAGCATCTTGTAGTGAAGTACGCTACAAGGGAAGTCTAAAACATAACTAGAAACACAGGAAGATCTAACATTCCTTTGCGTGTACTTGACGAAACTGTCTCACTCATGTTTACATACTAAATCAGCTTGCGTGTGCCGCTGATTGACATAATAATTAAAACTAATCTCTAAGGGTCTAAGGCCAACAAGTGTGGTGTCTAAGCTCCTCCCATGTCATGCTGTCAACATCCATTGCAGTGCAGTTGTTGGGATGGCCATGCACCTTGCACCATTCGCGCTAAAATCTCGTAGTTGGCGCGTAAAAAGGCAAATCTACGCCGTTATGCACCCAATGATGATCGTCCAGTTCTGACATTCTCTTGGAAGAATTGTTCGTCAAAAGCGGACAATTTTTTCCTTCCTTTTTAAAAAGCCTTGATTTATTTGAAATCAAAAGTCAGTCGTAAACCGCCATTTCGCTTTTTGAAGTTCTCTGTCATTACCCATGTTCGAAGCACTGCTAACGTAACTCAGGGCGCGTTCGTTTGGGATCAATCCGGAATAAGAATTACTGGAATAATGCGAGTATGCGTTTGTATCGTTCGTTTGGCAAACGAAAAACTCACCTATTCCGGAATATATTCTTATTCCGGAATATCCCAAACGAACGCGCCCTCAACATGGCTGCTTCTTGGTAATCTTTCGTGTCATTTGTAATTCAAATATGCCATCCATTTGGTTCAGTGACCCCAAATTTGGAAAAAGGCCCTTAATGGGGCTATTGGCCCTTTAAGTGAGTTTGGCCAAACCAGTCCCTGACAGTGTCGTTCTATATACGACTAACAGTTTTTCTGTTTAGTGTCAGAAGGCCCATTCATTGAGGCACGAAGTGCCACTTTCTGGACAAGAAATTCGCACTTTGATGGAAGAGGCCTTTGTCAGCAAAAATCTTTTCCAGGACTGCCGAGAAGAATTTAAAGCAGATTTAAGGTAAGGCAACATCCTGTCCAATGACTCTCATTGGGTTACCTTGACAGAAACCGGAGATAAGCACAGGCTCCAATGGGTCTTTTGGCTCGTGAAAGGATTTAGCTTTTTCTTAGCATACTTACTGTGCTTTAAAAAAAAACTTAAAAAAACGGAAAATTGTGCTTGTGTTGCAGATCATTTATTGAAGACCTTTCTTCAAGGGTTGAGAGATGGCATCATCTTTTTAGCTTTGATGTTAAGTAAGTGAGCGTTTCACACTTACCGCCTTGATTAAGTTATTTTCTCTCCATGTTCTGATGGCTGTTCCTCGTCGGACTGACTTCGTATATTTTTGTAGCAGTCTCTAAATCTGCTGCTTTTGTGTAAACCTTTTGAAAAGAAAAATAAGATTTAAAAATACGCCATAACAATTCTAGAGTGCCCTTGAATCTAAAATAGTTCAGACCTGAAGTGTTCTTGGACAGATGGATTCGATAGATAGCACCAACATCTACCATACGTAAAAAATTGAAACAAAATTTTCCCACAACAGTGCTTTTTTGTTATTTTTGGAATAAACTACTTATTGTATTATTGACTGGATTATAAATTTTACTTACTGTTAAAAGTGGAACCTAATTCTCAATGAGGTTATCTGGCTGTTGGTACAGCGAGGCCTTGAATAGGCCTTTCGCAGCAAGTGATCACGTGGTACAAATTATTGATATTGTGGTGGGCAAAGGAATGTGACAGACTCCGCTGGAAAATGTAAATAAAGAAAAATCACACTTTTCTAGTTAGTTGTGCCTTGTCTTGGAGTCTGCTACGTTCCTTTGCCCTCCAAAATAGCATTATTTGTACCATATGATCACTTGGTGCAAAAGGCTTATTCAGTATTGTCAGGAAGAGACTAACTGCTTCACATTTCGTTATTTCGGTTCGTCCAAAAAAGACTTTTCAGCGGTAGCTCTAAGAGGTATGAAGATAAGGTTTTCTCATACATTTCCAAGCTTGATAACGGGAGATATAGCAGCGTATTACTCAATTTATGTCCTTTCGGAGTATTCAAAAGATATCTACTGCATTTTGCCTCCTTCTTGATTCTCTTTTTGGAAATATTTAGGCTCTGAGGTTAATACGAGTAGTTTCTGTTCCGAAATGGAATCTGTAAAGTATTTTCAGTGTTATTTCTTCTTGATTTAAGAATTTTGGATAGGTAAATATCCTTTCCATCTTCTCCAGGATAATAACAAATGTGCACACATTCAAATTTTTATTACCATTCAGTCCAGTCGTGATTTTGATCTGGTTTTAGGACGATGTGTACAGACAAGTGTCAGGCAGATCATCCAAAAGGTATTATTCATCAGTTCTCTTTCAGGAATTGATATCATCAAAGAGCTACACTTGCAATTGTAATCGTTCTTGTAATTTTATTTGCGATTACGATTTTGTTTTTATTTAGAGCCATGTCGTGGTTATTTTTATCGTTAACATTATGATTATTCCTATTTCTGTGGTTATGGCTGTAGTGACGGTTATATTGGCAGGGAAAATAAAAGATGATGATGATGATGATGATGACGATGACGATGAACAAAAAGAAAAACTTTACAAAAAGACAAAGTTCCAAGGAACTGAAATTTTGACGATTTCTTTCTAAATGAATTCTCTAGACTTTTTATCTTTCTGTTGATAAGTTTGAGTCAAAGGTAAAAATATTGATCTTGAGATAAATCAAAAAATGATAACGAGGTAGCCTTATGTTTTTGATGAAAACTAACTTTTTGTGAACTGTTCAACGTGTCAAATATTTAGTTGATTTTAATTGCTATAATTATTTAAAGACATTATATTATTAATTAATTAATAGATGTTAACCGTTTATTATACAAAGTTTAGGGTAAATAGGAAAGTGAGTGTGGAAAGATAAAACCGTGTTAATAAACTGTACCCCTCTTGCTTTTTTTTCGCAAAATGACACACATTTTCGCTCTCTATTCCAAACCTTGCTATCCTTCAAAGCTCTGGAGTGATCATTCGTTGCAAAAGGCCACGTATTTTCACGCACTGTTCCAAAACTTTCTATCCTTCAAAGTTCTGGAGTGATCATTCGTTCCACAAGGCCACATATTTTCGCGCACTGTTCCAAAACTTTATATTCTTCAAAGTTCTGGAGTAATCCTTCGTTGGGCAGGGCCACATATTTTCACTTACTGTTCCAAAACTTTATATCCTTCAAAGTTCTGGGGTAACCCTTCGTTGGACAGGGCCACAAATTTTCAATCACTGTTCCGAAACTTTTCAACCTTCACAGTTCTGGAGTGGATCAATCGTTGCACAAGAACCCAGCTGGAAATCTTCTTGGAAACGTGCAAGGAGAAGTACGCCGGTGCAAAGATCGAGCCTGGAACTGCTGTAGGCGCCTTAGGGGCCCAAAGCATTGGTGAACCCGGCACTCAGATGACCCTAAAGACCTTTCACTTTGCCGGTGTGGCTTCAATGAGTATCCTTGACGTCAATTGCTAAGAATATGCAACAATAATCTAATGATTGTTCGACGAATTTTCGAATTTGAGGCAAATCGTTTTGCAGTCCATTTTAATCAAGAAAATAGTGATTTGGACATGAAACCTTATATGGTCCATGAAGTGCAACATTTACTTCTTTAAGTACAATTTTTGTTCATATGTAGGCTTTTCTAACGCATAATTTGAGTAATATAGTACAGAGGTCTATATTCCATCCTGTAATTTATAAATTATTATTATTTTGAGTTACCGACTTATAAAGTTAAGTTTTCAAGTTTTTTTATTAAGAAAATAAATAATCCAATTAAACGCTGCACATAAAATTTTATACAGAAATTTTTACTTACTCCCCGAAAATGCGTCATTGTTTTTATCTGTGCGTTAGAGTTTGCTTAAGAGATTTAAAGTGTTTTTGGGTGACAGAACATAGCAGATCTCGACAAACATTTTTTGAGAGGTCCTTGAATTTTATCCCAATTCAAAACTAAGCTAGGAATAAGATACATTTTCTTTAACTCACCGAAGACATCACCCTTGGCGTGCCACGTATCAAGGAGATCATTAACGCCTCAAAATCTATCAGTACCCCAATCATATCGGCTCAGCTAGACATTGACAATGATCCAGATGTGGCTCGGGCTGTTAAAGGCAGGGTCGAGAGAACAATTCTGGGGGAGGTAAGTATGACATCTTTAAGTTAGACAGAGTTGCATTTGTGTCCTAACTTACAGATATTGCTGAATTTTGTAGGCTGTTATTGAAAACGTATGACACAGTGAAATAAATCGGCCAAAATTTGGGAAGAAGAAAAGAAAGGTGCTGACACTTTAGCCGTTGTTTTTCATCAAAAAAGTGATAACTTGCTTGTTCGATTTATGAAGCTTCACACTGGAGAATAAGAATCTTCAGTTAAAAAAGAATTACAGTTTCTCTCTCACAAAAACCTATCAGTGTTTCCACATATATATTATGACGATAATGGTGATGATGACACGTATATATAAATGTGACGATGACCACGAAGATGGTAATGACAATGGTGGTGATGACGATGATGATGGTGGTGGTGGTGATGATGATGATGATGGTAGTGGTGGTGCTGGTGGTGATGATGATGATGGTAGTGGTGGTGCTGGTGGTGATGGTGGTGGTGGCGGTGATGATGGTGGTGGCGGTGATAATGATGGTGGTGATGATGATAATGGTGGTGGTGATGATGGTGGTGATGACGATGATGATGGTGGTGATGATGATGGTGGTGGTGGTGATGATGATGATGATGATGATGGTGATGATGATGATGATGGTGATGATGGTGGTGGTGATGATGATGGTGGTGATGGTGATGGTGGTGGTGATGATGATGGTGGTGGTGATGACAATGATGATGGTGGTGATGGTGCTGGTGATGATGATGATGATGGTGGTAATGATGATGGTGGTGGTGATGGTGGTGATGATGATGATGATGATGATGATGGTGGTGATGGTAGCGGTAGTGATCTGGGTGGTTGTAATTGTGGTCTTAGATCATTCCATGTTCCTTTTAGGTGTCTGAGTATGTAGAAGAAGTGTATTTACCAGAAAGCTGTTATCTGCTGATCAAACTTGACGTGGATCGAATTCGGTTGTTGAAGGTGAGTTGATTAGTCAATAAGTAAAGTAGATGCTTGTTTGCATCGGGTAGCCTTGCGTTACGTTTCAGCTCCTCCCACTAATACCACCTTTAAAATCGATAGCTATAAAAAGGATCAGTACAATGATTATCTCCAATGTTGTCAATCAAAAGCACGTGTTTTAGTGGCTTTCTTTCTTATGAATATTTTAAAATAATTTGCGAAACAAAAACAACAAAACTCCAGGAAAGTGACGGCTTAAACGCGGAAGTTTATAAGGCTTTCTGGAAGAGTCTTGGAGACGTTGTTGTCGACAGTCTAAACGCCTCCTATGAAATGCAGAAGCGATCTGTTATAACTTTACTCGTCAAACTGATAGCGACGGACAGTTTCGTAGAAATTCGATTTTATTGACTATAAACTTGCCTTAAGTATGCTAACGAACAATGAAAACTATTTTACCCATCGTGAATCATCAGTATCAAGTTGTATATAAAAGGCCAGCTGATAAGTGATGCAATTAGAACTTTGCCGACACATTTCACTACTCAGACAAAAACAAAGTAGCCAGAACTACTGTTGTTTCTAAACTTTCGCAAAAATTCGTTGTATACAAGGAAATTCAAGGATCGTGAAAGCTTTTTCAAAGTGACAATATGGCAAAATTCCTCCTGTTTTTGTGAAAGGTTTTGGGAATGGGATTGTACAAGGTACCTTCTCTGCACTCGTGAAATAAAATGTGTATGCATAGTTATAACAAAAATTCTACTACTAATACTACTACTACTACTACTATACTACTACTACTACCACTACTACTACTTCTACGACATCATCCACCCATCTCAAAATTAGTGCTTTCACATTTAGTCTTTATTGACATCTTCGTTAATTATATTGTTAAATCTTTTAAACTTTTGTTACTTTTATTTAATGTTGTAGTTACATTACCAGTTTATATTGTATTGTAAAAGGCAAATGCTTGGCAGTATGTAACAATTAGCATCGTGCCATTAAAGCTTGTTACTACTACTACTATTACTACTAACTACTACTACTACTACTACTACTACTACGACGACGACGACGACTACTACTACTACTACTACTACTACTACTAGTAATTGCCAACGAGCCAGCCGAGCGAAGACGCGAGGCTGCCAAGGCGGTAGCATTGTAGAGCCGTGCGAGGTATTGTATAGGCGTAAAAAATCTCAACTGATCTGGAGAGATGTAAATAAGGTAAGATTTTATGACGTAATGCTATTAAAGAGGTCTATTGTCCTCCAATGGACCAATCATAGTGCGCTAACCTTGTGACGTCAAGGTAGCGTGATTCTCTGGGTCGGGAAGCAAGATTCTTTAGAGGTAAAAAAAACCGTGCTTTTTCGCGTGTTTTTTAAGTTTTATTTGTTCTGAAAGCGACCATAAGTGGGTGTACTTTAATTAAGAGAAA
>JAOBYJ020105952.1:0-10424 GCA_025403565.2 Palythoa heliodiscus
ATCAGATGACGTCAGTATTGATGACGTCATCACAGCCAGATATTGAACCCAGTCTTTCCTCAGAAATCAGTAAAATTTTTCACAAAAATGATACGCTGTCATATTTCATTTTATTTACAGATTTTTGTAGTTTTATCATTTAAAAAACGGTATATTTTTTACCTATTTTCAATAATATTTATTGATAGGTATCAAAACTTAAAAATCTTGAAATACAAGATGGCGGTTCATGGTAAATTTTTTGTTACCATGGCAACAATAGCTAATTAATTAGTGATTGTTGCTATGGAAATTAATTAGTGAATGATGTACTAATTGCATGCCAAGTTATTTGCTCTAACTCTTTACTCTTTCGAGAATCTTGGGGGTGTGGGGGAGGGTTACTCAACTCTCCCCTCCCCTTTGTGATACAGTGAGGTGCCCAGTATCCGGCCAGTAAAAACTAAAGTCGGATTTTCGTATCGCGATCCCTTTTTTACGACGAAAATAAGAGTGCCGAAATTTAGTCGAACATTCCAGCTTCCGATTATTGTTTTTGGCGGGAGGCTGATTATTCTTCCGATCGAGGAAAAGGTCGTTTTGAGTATGCAGGTTTGATGTTATTTGCTATATTTCGCGTATTTCACTGCACAGTACGTAAACCTACCGCTGGTTATAACTCAGCCCCTAAAACCCCTTATTTTCGAAATTATACCTGGATATTCTAGAAAATGGCAGATTAAATACCAAATTACTCAAGCGTGTAAACAATCGACTTGGAGTTTCTTTGTCAATGAACAACGGCTGCTCAAAAACATCGCAAGTATTTGACTCAGCGGAACCGGTCACTCACGAGCAACAATACTAAATATTGAAACTTGGCAAAATTTCTCGTCTAGTTCAGGAAATTATCGGTTTAAAGCATAAATACATAAGACTTTACTATCCTGAATAGTTTGTGACGAAGCAAACACGCCGAGCTCTTATAACATTTCCTACTTGATTTCTCATTGATATCGACTGAGGCTTCATTGAGTATCATGAGCGATATACACTTAAACTAATATAGTGAGTTGTTTTTAAAGAGATTTGAAACAAAAATTGATTTTCTAAGACGTGTAAATATAAAACAAAATGAAACAGTGTGCTGCGACTTTGTGGTTTTATTGTTTGGACATTTAGACCACGTGTTAGGCATGTTAGACATTAGTCACGCAATAAATCAGGCTTATGGTTGCGCTGAGTTCTGTTGGACTTTATTTTGAAACAAAATGATTTTTTGCACATTGGAGTTCACAAGGGTCGCTGATGCAGTCAACGCCATGCCCGAGAAAACTGTGGTACTGATGTTAATGTTTATTAAAGAATAAAAAATGGGTTGTGAATAGTTGTGTCGACTTTTTATTCATTGAGGGCGTCTCAGGGCGTGACAAAGGCACTTAAGCCAAAATATTGACGCATTATTACTAGTCAAGGAGCTTTATGTTAGTCAGTTTTTACATAAAGAGGGCTTATTTGACTAATCAAGCCCTAGATGTACCAAAGAATCTGAAGTTCGCATAAATTTCCGATTTATTATTTTATTTTTATATAGTGCCAGTGGCCGGATACTTGGTACCCTACCGAGGTTTGCTAAATCGATATTTTTTCAGAGCGTATACAACAAAAGTGAACGATATTTCTACAGTATATTGCCAAGTTAACTAGCTATCACTCCTAAAGAACACAGAACTCAAATGCGTAAGGAAAAAAAGTTGTAAATTTTATAATCTTGAGTGGCCGGATACTGGGCACCATACTACATGATTTTCAATACTTGTGTATTTATAAAACTTTTAATATTTATCAACAAACCGCCAAACTTTAAAGTTGGAGTATTTTTTATATTCGCGCTGTTAATAATATAAATGACAAAGAATAGCCAATACAACGTAGATTTTAAATTTTGAATTTTATAGAACAATCCGATCAGCTAATTGATCCAACGTATACCGACGGAATTGTTGTTTCGTGGTTATTCATTTTGTTCCACATTTACTGTGAATAATGGTGGTCACACTGGGCGTTCTGTGGTAACTAAACCTGTCATACATCCAGCTGGGGTATTGATGATGACACATATAGCCGGATATTGTAATACTCTTATTAGCGCAGAAGTTAACTACAAACTTGTCAAACCTAATGATTCAAACAATGCTTTTCCTGTTGCTGATTTTAATAATCACGTTTTTAGAGCACATATTTGCTAACTTTTAAAAATTTAAACACATATCTTAAAACTTGTGACAGATTGATTGGAATCATCAACGTGAAAAGTTTATATAAATACTTCCACAAGCTTTGTGTTTTGAGACCGTGAGATTTAAACATATTTTATAAGTATCTCTAAAACAAATATCAGCGTAAAACAGTTCCACAACTGCCGGCCACGATACTGAATTTTGATTTAGCTGGACGTGTATTTTTTTTTTCTAAAACGAATAATTCGCAGTACTAAAAGATAAAATAGCAATAGTGGCGGGATCTTTTAGTTTTCTCCAGAAATTTCTTTCCTACGGCCGCAACAATAGCTCAATAACAAGGAACAAAGTAAAAACAAACTCTATATTGTCAAAAACAAAATTAAAAAGCTCCGTATCAATGAGGCTAAAGTTGATTCATAAACATAATACCTTGGCATTAGAAATAATCTAAGCATTTGATAAAGCTTGAAAAGAAATCAGTTCGTTTGGTCTTTTCCGTTCACAATTCTAAAACTTTAATTATGTTTTAAACACCAGTAATAAAGTTCAGTCTGAACATTTTGAGTCGATGTTTCCAGTCATTTTGTTACCTTGTTATATGATGTTTTAACATTAGTAAATTACGGGTTCACTGCGCCACGCACCGATATTTCAGCTAGCAGATACTCTAATATTCTGATGTTCATATATTCTACAGATTGCTACTGTATAAACATAATAGGTAGTGCTTTGAACGCTTTCCGGTTGACGGAGCAGAAACTTTTCGTAATCAGATTTTTTAATAACTAGAAGTTAGGCTAACTCTAGCTTTGACCAGTTCTTTTGTACTGTCTATGTTATCTTCACAAAAATTAAGGTATCTTAACTTGAGCATAATATTTTTCACTCAATTTTGTTTTGAAACAACTGACCGAAGCACAGAAAGTATTGTAGAGATTTGGTCTAACTGCTTTAAGTCCAAACGTCAAATCAAATTAATATTATAACAAATTAGATACCCTATGACGGAAGTGTTTTTGGAATTTACAGGGAGAGAATTTTCGGTCACTCTGCTGTTTACAAGGGCTTATTTATAAACAATAATCTCGAATATTGTACAAGTCAATCTGGACTTAAAAATATTTATCATTGTACCTGATTGTTTTTGTTGCCAGCCGTCTAACAGTCTATCGACGTTTTCTTTCGTTCTTCCTTTCTCTCATTTATGCCGTAACGAAGAGAAGGTAAACTTTCTCAGCAGTGCTTGAGGTCGCGTTTTTCAGAACTTCTATTATCAGTGAGTTCGAAATTGCAAGAAAATAAAAGCAAGGCGAAATTTAATTATCTTTTATAATTACTATAATACCATAGAAGGCGTCCATTTCTAATGAGAAATCTTTTCGTCATAAAATGCCTCAAGACACGAATTTCGAATCATTTCCCAAGTCACGAAGTGATTAATGGATTATTGTGCCGGACTTAAGCTTACCTGGGACGACATGCATATAAACTGCACGAAATGTTGGTTGTCACTCCTTAAACCAAAACTGAAAATGTTACGTAATTTGTCTTTCATTTTGAATTTTACAATGGTTCATTTTGCCGACTCAGTTCATGTCAGTTTTGATTAACAGTGTTTTGATACAACTGAAAGTCGCCCATGCATTGCCATAATAACTCATTTTCAGCCATTTGTCAGATCGTTTGCTTTAAAAGAATCACTCATCGCCAACCATTATCACAGTGTTAATGACTTTGCTTGTTCATTAAATCTGCAACGCTCTCTTCGAAGAAAATATTATTTGAAAGAAAGTTAGCGCAAAGCGGGAGAACGTTTGCCACGGCACGTGTATTTATGCCCAACGGGAGGGGCGTTATTCACAATTCCGTTCAATTTATTCAGTAATACTTTTGGTTTTTTAGGATTCTTTAGACTTTAAACAAGTTTTACTTCAGTGATGGAGAGCTCTAAAAATTTTGTGTTTCTGTGTTTTCCGGCATGAATTGTCCTGAAAACCTGTAAACACGGCTCTGGTTTTAAACTTTCGAGGCAGTTTTCTATATATGGTCAACTTCATGTATAAAAATGATCTGATATACAGTGAGTAAGGGAACCAATCAAATTACTTAAAACTCAATATCCAGTGGTTTGTTTTTAACAAAATAAACTATATTATCACTTTGTCGGGCATTGCGGCCCATTTTACGTGCTAAAATGGAGAATTTGGCAGGCTGAAATGTATTTTAGCCCAGTGAAATAAACAGACAGTTTCGTTGTCTTTTTTTTTCAGTTTTTATTTTCCACAGTACCTTCCAGAGTGATATCAACAGTAATAGCCTAGCGGCTCGGGCTAAAATGAGTCTGACTCGGGTCCAAAACATATTTATGCCCGCGAACCTAAACTCTATTGTTTTATTATTCACGGCTAGTTGATCCCACTCGTGATTCGTGATGAAGACGGTCAAAGTTTATGAAGTTTTAAAACGCCGTATGAAAATAGGCAGTTTGATTAAAGTAATTTTTGTTTCAGACTACAAATCACAGGATAATGAATTTTTAGTTTCTGGTCAAAAAAGAATTGTCTGTGGGACTTTAACAAAGACTAGTTTACATATTTCATAAAGTTTAAGGTACAAAACGATAAAAAAAGTGTACTTAATGAATACAACTGAGACAGAGTGACATTAAAATATTGTTTTCCTTAAAGACCTTTAAAGTTGAACAACGGCATGTTCGTATAACTAATTCACGTCAATAACTAGGAAAGAAACTAATTTTGGGCATTTTCGTACTCCAAAAAATTAATCAACCAATCACTTTTTGGTCACCTGCTAATCCTTACGTTAATAGCCTGCACGTGACTCCATTTGGTTTGGGGTTTCATGGTGAGCGTTCTTTATCTGGTTTCATTGCTCCGATCATTTCCTGTTCACATGATGTACTTTTACGGTCTCTGTTTTTACTGGCAGTGCTTGTAGCGAACCTCGACCAAAAGATGTTTTAAAAAAACTTTTAAGCATCTCCATATTTGGGGACGGCGAGGTTGATTGGTAACGATTTAGCTTCCCCTCCCTCTCCCCATATTATTTTAAAAGCTGTCTAAACGTTTAGGGAATTAAAGTTCAATATTCTGTACACACTTTAACAAATCGACGAGGGGAGGGTAGTTTCTTCCAAAGCCAAGACACTTCAAGCTCTTATATGAATGTAAGAAGATCCAAACAACAGAAAATAAAGAAAGACGTATTGAACAAAGTAAAATTAAAAGTAAAAAATACAAGAGTAAAATTTTATGATGCAGATACATTCTTTCTAGAATATTTTTTTTTGCCCTAAAGCTGTGGATACACGTTGCAATTTTTCTCGCGCTCGCAATGCAATTTCGAAACTTTGTTGCAGTGAAAGATTGCAGCGTCTATCATAGACGTGCAATCCTGAAAATGTTGCGGATAAAAGTTCAAACCTTTTGATTTCCTGCAACGATGTTTTTCGTTGCGAGATATCGTTGCGGTCAAAGTCGTGGGCATGATACACGCTGTCATTTTGCCTCGCGCTGGCAACGCAACAAAAAATCAGAAATTGCATTGCGAGCCGGCGAGAAAAAAATTGCAGCAGGTGTAACGCATGCCCACGACTTTGACCGCAACGGTATCTCGCAACGAAAAAGTCGTTGCAGGAAATCAAAAAGTTTAAACTTTTCTCGGCAACATTTTCGGGATTGCATATCTAAATATATTATATGATAGACGCTGCAATCTTTCACTGCAACAAAATTTCGAAATTGCATTGCGAGAAAAAATTGCAGTGTGTATCCACAGCTTAGCTTTGTAAAACAACTTTCAATCGTGCCTGAAGAATATTGCTTGTTATTTCAAGAAATACTAAATGTCCCTTTCTTTCCCTACCCCTCCCCCCTGCCCCCTCTCTTATGTTTTTGACAAAGTTTTACTTTTCGCTCCCTCCGCAGTCCCTTTATTTTTACTTTCAACTTGATCAATTAGTTCTTATTTATTAGCGGATTATTTTTCCGTCACTCTCAATATCCTCTTCAATATTGGGAGAGACCGTACACTTTATCTATTTACTTTCTTCCGTTTGCTAAAAGCAAATTATTTTCCCTTGCGATAACCCCGGTATAAATGATGCGAGAATGTACTCGGATACATGGTTGAATAACAACTATCTAGTGGAATGACAGATTTCAACAGATAAGTTAATCCAGTCCAAACAGAGGCCTTTGAATAGAGTTCATATCCGGCAACTGAACAACAGTCTCCAGCAACACTAAAAATACTGGCAATGGTTTGCTCATTTCATTCTATTGTGCGCGCCATTGTGACCAAAGCAGACTTCTTGTCCCTTACAGATGAGATTCTGTTTTTATCTCTTGATCACAAAGTATTTGTATCAGAAGGAAAGCACCATTTCAGAATGACTGGCATTGTTTCTGTATACTGACAAACTCGTTTTTAACACAACAGACATATTTTGGGGTCATAAAACTGACCAATTTTGTTGGTATTTTCAAAGTCTAAAAGCGTATTAAGCGTCAATTAATGACATATCATTCCAAAACTAATAAAAACCCGAAAAAGCATCTGTAACAACAACATACATTAACATAAGGCACGCAGATTTGTTTTCGATGCTTATCTGGTATAACACCATGGCTATGATCGTGGATTTGCTTTTGCGAAGACATTTAAAAGAACAATGTCTTATTCTAGTCGTGCAGGTGAAGAGCTACACCTCTGTGTTGTTTATAACGTTGCTAAGACGCAAAAGTTGATTGCCTTTATCATTATATAATAGAGGTGTGATAGAAAGTTAATCAGTTATTATCCACCATTACAGCCATATATAACACTCCTAGTAACCAGTTAACGCTTGAGCGAAGTTAACAGATGATGTTTTCATATGACATTCGTTTATGACTCACAAGTAATTCACCGTCAATGGTTTTTTCCAATGAAATATAAACCGAACGTTTTAATGATTTGTTTTGAAAAGCTTCAGTATTGATATTACTTTCTGATTTAAACTGCCGCAAATGGGTTGCTGATTGACGATTATATAATGACAACACGATTTTACAGCATATTTTTTACACCTGCCCAGTTTTGAACAAGTCTTGTGAGTTTTGCGATAAATAGCTGCTCATATTTTTGATATTTTTAAATATCTGTAGTTCCGTAAGAGGTTCTGGCAAATTTTATGGGATTGTGCCTGTAGTTTATTGAATTGTGATCACGCTATTCAAGGTAGAGATTTTTAATAGGAAAGATTTTGGGGTATTGGTTGAACAAAAAAGATTAATATGATATTGGCACAACTGACAAACATGATCACAAGCATGACCAAGACAGATTGCCGAACTAACAAAGAAATGGTCAAAGGAATATCACGAGTAGAATGAAAGTTTTGCTGTCTAGAAAACCTTCTTATGTCTGTTTTTTCCTTCTTGCAAAAGCATAAACTTGCCTTTACAGTTTACATCATAAATGACGAGTCCTAAAAAACGTTTTTTAGTTTTTTTTGTTTATGCAAATGCCTGGCCAATACATCTGATGTAGTGTCACAAAGCGGCAGTTTAAAGTACATCTCAAGTCATCAGTTAATGATTTCTTTTACTGATCCAACTAATTTTAGTTCTACGTTGTTTGACGTTTTACGTTCCATAGTGAACTTATCAAAACCGGAGATCGGCAAATCATCTAACGTTAACCATTTCGATTAAATCCAATTTTTATAAACATTTTTGTTGGAGACAAGCTATAACTGTTCTATTCACTTACTCATTTAGTCTCTTAAAACGAGAAAAGTTCCGGTGATGTACGATTTTGAAAGATTTGGAATTAGAGAGAGAAAAACGGTTCGAATGACTCTTTTACAATCATTGCATATTGGCATGAAACCAGTCATCGCACGATAACGTGCACCGGAAACGTTGCTTTATTTCCTAATGGTTGCACTTCACTGGCTGATTAACTTTCTTTTCAAACACAGCCAGTTTTTTTTTATCTAAGTAAGGAAGTCAACGTTTTTTAAAAAAGGCGACGCTTTCGGAAGCAACTTAGAAGTGTCTCGAGTTTCAACAGTATTCGTCTTAATTCGACTACGTTGAGGCAACTACGTCATTTAGAACTATACCTGCAGACAGTACTATGTGTGATAAAACCATTAACTGAACGCCAAATTTGTTTTTGAAACAATTTTGAGCTGCAGTTTTTCTATAAATGTTGTGTTCCGAGGAACGATTGTGCTCTTCTCACGATGAAATACCATAGTATATGTTGAGATTTTGCGATAAGATATGCTGTGCTGAAAATATAGAAAAATGATTTTTCGAAGAGATATTTTTTTTATTCACACCTCGGTAGATCATGTATCAACATGTTTCAGCAATATATTACATACCTCATTAAAAAAATTATCAAAACTTGCTCTTTGTATGAACTATTCACTGCATAGTTCACCTACCTAAAGTCTGGCTTTTCATACACAATAAAGTCTTGCCATTAATGTGGTTTTCTGAAACGAAAAGTCAAAGCAGAAAAGTTTCAATGTCAGGAATTTGCGACCAGTTTGAAACTATTTTTCCTGGTAAATGATGCATGTTGTATCGCTATAATTGCTGTTGGATTAGAATCGATTTTTTGCCAGGGCAAGGTAGTCAAACTTACCTCGAAATATTCTGGAAAAACGTCCAAGTCCTCTTGATTTAAGCCAGTGACCAACCTCAGTCTCAGTCCAATCTGATACGGTTTGTTTTCGAAAATACCTTTGACTGAACATATTCCAAGCTTTGGTCTTTGGAGTCTGAGTTCCTGCACTTATTACAGCGTAGAATGCGAGTTACGAGGTAACATTCGAGCTAGCTTCAAAGGAAACTCTTTAAATTTTGTAGCAGTAAATGTATCGTGCTGCTACTCGACTGTCGCCGTAATCTTTTACACAATAGGATAATCCACGACTTTATCTGTTCTTTCTTGGGGAGACTCGAGTAGAGGTATCCGTTAATAAGATTATCGCTCTTTATAACGTGACCAGCTTGTTAGGGTTGCATGATGTGATCGAATATTTGTTTGCTCATAGAAAACAATTAGATTCAAAATTTATGTAAGCCGTAATTATGTTTGACGTGCGTCCTCCACAGTCGAGTCTGCCGCGGGCGACTGACTCTTCGTTTCATTGCGAGTTTGTTCTTTTAACGAAAACCGATGGAAAAAACATTTAGGAAAAAAGTGTCGGCAGAAATCTTTAAAATAACAACGTCATCTGTTCAAGTACTTATCGTTTCTCCCAAAAGAAGGAAAACAAATTATAAGGCGGCTTCCAAGCGACGGGAAATTTGTGTAATGTTTGCTTTAGTGATGTCATTGGTTGATAAAGAAATGCCACGAGCATAAAGCTAAATTCTTTTCGGCTAACGGAAAAAGCAGAAACAATAAGAAGTTTCATGCTCCTCGGAATGCAGCCAACTGGAGTCAAACGTTTTAATTAAAAACTTAGAAGTCGTTTTCTATAGTTCGACCGAGCATATAGATAAAGCTTAATAAATTGTTCAATCGTACTTCTAGTGCAAACTTTGCATTGGTAAAAGTAATTAATGGCTTAACAGGCGCTTTCTAATCACCATCTTGGAAATTTAGTAATATCAATTTCACATAATGGACATTAATATTTTATTTTAAGTAAAGGGATTTCGTTTTTTTTGTAAAAGTTGTTAAAAAAACTAATGAAAACGAAATAGATCCAGCTTAGAAGGTTGCCGGCCTATGGCCATTTTGATCAACTCTTTTTAATTATATGGCCACAGTGCTTTTGTCAGTTGCTGGGACAGCAAGACTCGTAACTATGATGAAAGGCTCAAAGCAAATAAATTACATTTTTAAAATACGGCATATGCATATATAAATCTTAGGTAAATAAATCACAAAAATTTAGCTGAGTATGAGTTTGGCAAACTTCTTTGATAACTCAAGGGAAACGGAAATGTTTTGTCTGTTATCTTTTATAATCTGCCATGTCAGGCATGCATAAACAGCTGTAAATATCATCGATATATACAAAAATAACAACCACAGGCCTAATACGGGCTCCTATAGCCGGGTGTTAGTAAACTGAAGACTAACGGAATACGGAACGCGGAACGGGCGGAACAGGCGGAACACCAATAATTTCGGTTTTTCTCACGAAAAAAAAATTATTTCGACCGGCAT
>JAOBYJ020106163.1:0-10419 GCA_025403565.2 Palythoa heliodiscus
GGTAATATTTGCTGAGCTTTTTGAGATTCTGAGTGCCGTCTGGTTTGGCACTGTTCATTTCTCATGCATTTTTTCTTCTTTGAGACATTTTTCTTTTTGCCTGGTTTTAGGTCAGAGCTTCTCTTACTTTGTCTAAAAACGATACAAACAATACGATAATGAATGATTTTGACAGAAAAATTAATGTCTTTGAAATGTCATAGAATATGCAAAACGAAAAAAGAAAGCCTATACACGCTGACATGAATACACAGGCCTTTTTACATGTAATCATTTGAAAAATTCCAACCCCTCAATTATTTCAACCCTCCATATTATTTTAAAATTCTAAACAAAGATTCCCACTTCCCCAGTTATTCCAACCCACTTGAGAGTAGCATTCATGAGTAAATGTTCAAGACACAAGAACATTGTTGTAAATATCTTGCATGGTTTTTTTTGTTTCAAAAATAGAAAGTACATGTTTGAGTTGCAGTGCCAGACCCCCACTTCATTGCCGTTTTCTTTTTATCAAGAGCAGAGACTGGCACTGCAGCCCCAAAATGTTACATCTCGAGATGGCAGCCCATAGGCAATTCAAACAATGGAAATGATTAAAACAAAAGGATTAGCAAAAACTGTATACAGAAAATTATCAAATTTGTGCTGCTGATGTAGACACACGTTAAAGAAAAGTCTGTTTTGAAATAAGTATTATTGGACAGCCAAGGATCCGGTCATTTTAACCCTACTCAACTGGTGTAAAACTATTAAAGCCTCCTTCTAAGGGGGGTTGGCGCCTCTGAAATTTGCCTTCAAGGAATCATTTTTCCAGCATTCAGGACGAAATTTCACAAAATAACAGCATTCATTCAGTGTTATTAATTGTTGTTCTAATTGTTACTGCTTACTTTCGTGTGTGAATAAAATTGCTTAAACGTAACACAATGATGACTCTTAACACATATATAAGAAAAAAGCGAAAAACACTGATGTTCTCAAGTACTTTACAAATCAGAATTAAAAGATACAAGTGAGTTTTTGAAAGTTTTCAAAATTGGGCATGCCTTTAGTGTAATTTTATTTATACTGTGCCACTGATGGAAGAAACGTTTTAGGTTTTTGACAACTTTTGCCCATAACACAACTCTGACACTCTACTCAATATGCAAGTTAGAAAACTTCATACTGTGATCAACTATCAGCTTTTCTGTTCTACTAGTAAAGTTTGAGGAATCGAAATTCAAGTTTATTTCAGCTCGGTATATGTACATTGATAACTATATATATTTTTACTGAAAGCAACAAGCAGTGCTCGAAATTAGTGGTCGTCCGGTTGCTCGAGACAACCAAAAGGTTTTGTGGGCAACCAATTTTTGGTAAAATTAAGGGGCTGGTTGCCCAAGGAAGAAACAACGGACAACCCAGACAAACAGAGAAAATAAATAAATTATAAACGGCACAAGACTGACGTGACGGTTTGTATTGTGAATGTCCGATAATGTGCAGTTAATATTTTTAAAATTTGCCTCTTCTAAGCAATTCTAAATGGGTAGGTTTTTTCTAAGGGGCAACCAAGAATTAACCAGGGCAACCAAATTCACGGGTTTGGTTATCTGGCTTTTGAAACACGTCCCTATTTTCGAGCACTGAACAAGTTACGTAAATTTTGTCATAATGAATATTTCTTTTTGCTAAATCAATAGGTAGCAATTTTTTGATACAAATTTACATCAGGATACTAAAGCTAAAAAGAGAATACAGTACTAATAATAACTTTATTTTGATAACGTGTATACTACATTAACTTGAAATTTGTAAGTGAAAAGCTCAGTGCTAATGGTTTAGTTTCTACAGATGAAAAAAGAGGTATAGTTTTTAATCATTAATCGTTCTATATATTAAACAGAATATAACGTACATTAAACAGATATAACATGCGTTAAATAGATATAACAGAATGAAACAGAATGTTTTATACTCAACTAGAAAATTTTTATCTCCTTAAATTGCATATTTTATGTTTATGATATTCTCAAAGCTTTCTCCATAAACTGTCATAATTTTTATAAAGCTGAAGCTCAGAAATAGAAAGACCAAAAGTGTTGAAATGCTGACAGAGACCTGAAGTATAACCAGTTTCTTAGTAGACTATTTTTTTACTTTCAGACATTTCTTCAGACATTTTACTTGTGAAGAGTCGGCCTCAATATGTTGTTGGTTACCAAAGAGTTTGATTTGTTCTTGTATATCAGGTCTGTCCTTCAGGCTGAAAGTTGCGTTTATTACAGGTAAACAATCCTCTGGCCCAGCAAACTCGTCTAATATCTCGTGTGTGCTGGTCGCAGCATTACCAGAAAGACTGGAAAATTCTGAAATGTTCTGCTCTTCTTTAGCTGGGACGCATCCATCTTGCCTCCTGCCGTCGTGTGCTTTTCTCTCGTCAGTTGTATATCTTGATGAATGGTGTATAAAAGAAAGTGGCAACTGTTCAGAGTTAGGTAATGCTCCTTGCAGGCACGACGTTGTTTGTGGTGACTGATTGATAGGATGCTGTTTTCTGGATTGGCAGGCATTCTCCGTCATCTCAGGAGTTTTTCTTGGATGAGTAAGTGTATCAGTTTTGGGCCTTTCTCTTGGACTCTGATTTTCACTGCTAGATTGTTCAGGCGTCTGAGGAGTGATGTGTCCAGCACCAAAAGAGGTGTTATTTGATATTCCTTTCATTGCCCGTAGTAGTTCGAGTGACTGACATGACTTTTCGATAACTTGTTTCTGATAAAAGTTCTCATTGTTTGCTGTGCTTCTATGGCCAAATTGGCGTACACCCTCTGATTCTTTAGATGTTTGTATAGGGATTTTGATGGCTCCACAAGGCGAATTGCTGTGCTTATCCTGCCCTATTGAACAGGTGTTGACACAATCTTCCTGTTTTAACTCTGTAACTGCCTGATTCCGTTGTGGCGTTTTATTACACTGGTTTGTTTCAAGGTCGAACTGTTTTGATCCAGTTGTTTGGTTTTCATGTCGAACAGATTTATTTGAGAGACAGGACGTCAACAACCACGTTAGTTTGGTTGAGATGTTAGAGTGCGTATGAACATGGGTCTCACTGTGCATTGAATAATCAGCAGGACCACTAGTAGCTCTTGCTTCTTGCTTTGGTGATGGAGTTATCTGTAACGGGTTACGTTTAGCATCATTTAGTACTGCCCATGTGACGTTGGTTAACGATCCAGATGCCAATTTCTTTGAAGGGTCAGAAGTGTTTTCTTGACGAGGTGCATAACTGCCATTAGCAGATGATTTTGTGTGAAGTATAGCCTGGGGCTTTCTTATGTAAGAAGTTGCCAGGGCACTGATGGTTTCACTGCTGGGCAAATAACCCATCGGGTTAGACTTTTCTTCATTTTGAAGTTGTGTTTCTGACAGGCTTCCGTTATGCACTCTTGAAATCATCTCCCATGGCGATTTTACACGTTCAACTTCGGTTTTAGAACATAGTGTTGCTGTTATACTTGATGCTTGGGAGATTGCATTTGTCTTCTTACTTACAACAGGTTTGAACTGTTTCTTCTGATGGGCAACTTGATCACTTGTGGTAGTTGGTGTGAGACTTTTGTCCTTAAGCAAATTTGATCTAAAGGAGTTGCTTGGGCTAGTGCCAGCTGCCGCAGAAGTGTACTCATCTAAGACACTTTTGTTTGGCTTACCATAACTGTTGATGGTTTGATTAATTGGCAGATATGTTTCCCTTGTGCTACGACAACCAATTTTCTCGAAAGTACTTTGAACTGAGTTGGAGAGAAACTTTGAGTGTTTAGTGTTTAAAGTTCTTGTTTCATGCGAGGTATTGTGAAATTGATCATTAGGTTGCTTTGATTCTGTTTTGTGTGGCTCAAGTTCTGAATGTGCGTTGCACCAGTTCATTGATAGCTTCGGTGAAGTATATGCGTTTTCTTGTTTTGCGATTTCTGCCTCATTGTTGGCTAGCTTTTTGGACGTTTTATTTGTGAACTTTGTTTTTAGGTTTGTAGTTGGCGACCCTTGTGCGCTAGCAGATGGCATCTGTGCGGGTTGCGTATGAAAAGCTACCAAATTATGTGAGCATTTGAAAGTTTTGTTTTGCTCCTGCATGGATGGCCCTTGTGGCTGATTCAAACTGCTTTCGTGTTTTGCTTCAGCTCTTGTTATGTTTGTTGGTTTTAATGATTTGCTGATGCAACTTGTTGCACAAGATCCTACTGTAGTTACATGTGGCGAGGTTTTGGAATTTAGAGTAAGTTCCATATTGGGCGATTGTGTACCACCCAATTGCTCAGTAGTTTGTCGGAGATTGGAATTTGCTTTCCCAGAAAATGGTAATCTGCTGCATTCTTCTGTTTTTACTGAGGCATTAGTTGTAATTCCTGTGAGCGAAGTAGTGTTTGTATTTATCTTTGTCAGTGCATTAAGTAGCGTAACATTTTTTGTATGTGGTGTACTTGGCGATTCCAGATTTTTGCAAGGCATTTCGTTTAAGAGTAGAGAGACATTTCCTTGTTTGAATGGGCCTTGTGTAAATGATCTGTCGTTAGATGCTCTAGCTCTTTGCTGATCGTTTGAGCTATGAGAAAAAGGATTATTTAACATTCTCCTAGGTGGCACATCTATAGAAGTTGCTCTGCCTGGTAATGTGCTTTGGAAGGTTTCATTTAATTCCTTGGGTGTTGCAGCGTCGATTGATTTGGTGCCTTCTTGTTTTGGTACGCATTTGAGTTGTGAAGCAACCTTAGTTGCTTTACAGGTTGGATTGGCTGAAAGTTGTGCGCCATCCTTAGTTATTCTGCTGGTTGTATTGACTGAGGCAGAAATAAACCTTGATAGAAATACATCTAGTGCCATATTGGTATCACCGTCGTAATGTGTGATGCGCTGAGATGAGGTAGTGTGTGATCCACAGTGTTTTCGCTCTGCCAGTGAGCCTGGTTTAAAGGTTACATAACCTTTATTTGCAACATAGGTTGGCAAGGAATTGTTTAACAAGTAAGGTTTCTCTTTGGTGTTGACAGGAGGTCTCTCTTTGGTGCTTAGATCATACCTTGTGATAGCTAAATCGCTGTAGTCTTCTCTCTTTTTTTTCTTCATCATTTCACAAATCTGCTTTTCACTGGCTTCTTGATCACAGTTGCTCCATTTATTAGCTATGCTGTCTGAGCTGCTGTTTTCAGAGACATCTTTTGACTCTGCCTTCTGGTTGGGTGAAGTTCTTGCTTTTGTTGCAACAGAACGTTTAATTTTTAGCCTACTCAGTCGTACGAGTTTCTGCCATCGCATTCTTGCTGCACTTCGCTGAACACCAACCATAGTCTTTTCGTTAGTTCTTGTTTGGCTTTCTATACTGTTTACAAAGGTATTTTTCGTAGGCTTAATTTGAAAATTTGAACTGGTGATGGTTATATTGGTCTCAGGAGTGCCCTCTGAGTTGGAGTTGATTTCACTCACATCATGTTTGACCAGTAACTGATCTTTTGATGTTCCACACAAAGGCAAAGTATTTTGGGCCTTTTCAGATACTGAGATATCAATCGAGTCCACCTCAGAACCAGGGTTGACATTTTTTATTGAAATATTCTGTTTCACCTTTGGACTCATTTCATCACGTAGTTTTAGTGGACTACTTAAGGTATTAATGGGTCCTCGAGTTAGATTTTTCTCAGTTATGGCATTATTACCCATCACTGATGTTTGACTTTTTCCTACCCCATGCTTCTCGTTTCCTGCATTTTTTTGGCTAGCTGTGCTTGAGGAGCAAGAATTCTTCTGGGAAGTTGTATCACGTACAGGAAAGTTTGTCATGACATGGAATCGCAAAGGTTTGTTGCCTGTATTATCTTTCTTGTTACCACTGCTATCTATTCTTCCCCGTTCGTGGGTGCTAACACTGCTAGTTGAAGTAACGTTGTGGCAGCTACAGTTTGAATGCTTTGGTGATGACAGATACTGACATCGTCCATGAGAAAGATTATTACCTTTGCTTCTTAGTGGATGGGAAAAGCAAAACTGCGGAAATCTTGGAAAGCAATAATCGTTTCCCTTCAGTAAACCAGATTCAAGGTTAAATTTAGCATTATTTCCTTGGTTATTTGAAACAACTTGAGTATTTATGGAACATCGCAGACCAGGACTGCAACCCCCTATTTCGTTTGGATTTAGAACACATCCATTGGGTTCTACTGCATGTGATCTTCTCTGGGAGTTTGCATTCAAATTAATTTGGTGTCTTGGTAACGCCAAAGGACTCAATCGACCATTTCTTTCAGAAATATACGGTATAGGTAATGAATGAGGGGAAGTTGGATGTTTTTCTTGTTGGTTTTGTTGTGAACTTATAATGCCTTTGTGTTGCTGTCTGTTTGTTGTGGTGTGTTTAAGTTTTTCTGAGTTTCCTACCACGTTTTGCCCATGAAAGTACCTTTTCGAAATTAGACTCTCTTGATGTTGTTTTGTAGGCTCATGTTCTGCTATTGAAAGAAGTTGACATCGAACGGCGTCAGCAAAGAAACGTTTACGTTGACCCTTACAAGAAGGCAAATGCTTATATGGTACATTTATGAACTCTGATTTAGTGCACAATGACTCCTGAAGTAGATCGGCTTTTCGGTCTCTTTTGTTTCCAACTGAATCAGCAGTGGGCATAGTCGTAGATATGGTTTGCGTGGATATGTCCTTAGCAACGACTGTTTTGGATGATGAGTACGTCTCTTTGGTGGCTGTGATTGTGATGGATGCAAGCCCAGTTACTACAGTCTCAGTATTAGGTATTGTAGTTTTTTCTTCTGTTTCGACAAGGGTATGACTATTCACTTGATGGCTTGGAGGTTCAAGATTATCTGCTTTCCCACTTCCGTACCCATGATTCCTTGGGGATAAAGCTAGCGGCACACCCTCCGTCCTCATGCATTTTGCGGGTCTTGCTAAACAATGATCAAATTGTCCTTGATCACTGTTCATGCTCCTTTTTCGCTTATTCATGCTAGTGTTTTCTGCATCTTTCTCTTTTGTACCCTGCAAAAGATTATTTGTCGTTCCTGTTTCTACGTATTGAGAAGAGATATCTGAGTTATCTTTACTTCTCACATCTGAAAGTCTGGGCCTTTTAGGGAGATGAGGAACGGGTGAAGATGAAGCAGAAAATTCTAAACTTGCACTTTCAAGGTTTTGAAAAAGAGATGGAGATCGGGCTTTCTCCCTGCCAAGAAACTCAGGTGGTGGAATTATCAACAGTCGTGGGTTCGAATGTGGATTTGTGGGGCTGGTTGCAGTTGCTCTGAGGGCTTGGTTCGATTCCATATATTTCACATTTGTTGTTTGACTTGATTCAGAATGGCGAGTTTCACTTACGTGGACGTTTGTGGCAATCAAATTTGGTGGCGATTTTGATGAATATTGTTCGGTTTTGCCAGCGGCTTTGTCTTCCTCAATCCTAGAGAGCTTTGAGTGTCTGCTTTTTATTGGTGAACTAGACCTTTTTATCTGATGCGGAGTCTTTTCTGTGTGACCAGCAGCAGCATAAGATTTAAATGCAGATCGTCTGAAGGCTGACCCGGAATTAAGAATGTTGTCACTTTTACGGTTACTTTCCATCGTTAATGTTGAAAATCTGTTTTCTTCCTTTGCCTTTCTTGGGCTCTCAGACATTGTTCCTTTACTGTTGTTTGATTCCAGGGAAGGTGCTTGTATTGGAGGCATCAGGTTGCTCAGCATAGCTTGTGGTTCCCTTGGAAATGGTTTTGGTAGAGATTCATGATGACTTCGAGGACTCCCAGTAAAATTTGGGTGGCTTACATCGTTTGATGGATAAGGACTACACACATTCGGCGATAAACGTGCAAAACACACAGGACTGAAACTCAGTGGCAAAGACATAGGATATAAGATTGGACTGATAGAATTATTACGAAGGTGCCTTTCAGAAGCACAGTTCAACTGAATGTTTGTTTTGGTGCATGGAACGGTGTGTTGTGGCAGTGGTGATCGCTCATGTGCGAATTTATGTTCTGGTTTGGAATGTTGTACCAAAGCATCAGCCCCAGGTGATTGGCATATTGGGCCAGGGGAAACATTAAGCTGATAATCAAATGGACTTCGTCGATCTGGTAAATGTGCAAAGGAAGTGTCCCATGCTGTAGGAGATCGCCTCTGTGATGAATTTTTGGGAAGGCGTAGATTTGGTTGCCCGTTATTTTGTGGAGACTTTGAGCGTTTTCTAACATCTTTCATGTAGAAAGGAGACTTACTTCGACCTATCGTTGAAGAACAAGAATGTTTCCTTCTGGAAATTAACATACCTTCTCCATCAGGTGTATTTAAAAATGGCTGGGGTGATTGACGAGGGCTTCGTGGAATGTTATCTAAGAAATGGTGATTGGGTAGTTCTTCTATAGGTATTTGCTGTGGTGTTTTGGATCTGGAATTGGAATCAATCAACAAATTTTCTTGTTCTGATTGAGGACTTTGAGGTGGAGTGGCTTCTGATATGTTGATAATTGGAAACGAATCGTGCTTTGCTAATTCGCCTGTCTTACTGCAGATTTTTTGCTGGTAGCTGTTATTGGTGGTTTCTATTTCACCAATTGACTTCCGACTTGAGGGGTGTGGTGAGAAGCATTCACGTTTTGAAATCTTTACGCGACTGTTTGAGGCACTGGCAGGATAGTCCGTTGTGTCAAGGCAGTTTTGTTGGTGTTTGTTATCACTTTTAATCGGTAACTGCTTTTCAATCTCCAGTTCGCTTTGCTCAACTGGCATTATATCTTTTGGAAAGTTCATTTCTTGCCCCATTCCAGTCACAACGTCTCCAAGTCTTTGACTTGATAGTGTTGACATACCTTTTGGTTTATGGTTTTCTCTTGCAGAAGCGACGTAGCTGCTAGGAGGTTCCTGGAAGCTTGTTGTTTCTTCATTGTAGTCTTCTTTTTCAACCTCCATTTTACCAGACTTGAATGACAACGGCATCACGGTGACAGAGTGAACTGGTTTTCTGCTTCGCACGTTGGGAGACTTGGCCTTTTCTCGTGATCCGATCTGTACTTGTCTAACGGCTTTTTGTAATTTTTCGCTTGATGAACATTTAGGAGTACTGGAATTTGCTACTGAGCGATTATGGGTAGTACAGTCAGGGTTATCATAACACGAAGAAGGTTTTCTTACCTTTTTTGTAAGATCTTGATGTTCATTTGTCAAGCAATGAATTTGTTTAGTTGAGCTGGTTTCAAGAAAAGGGTGATGGTCCTTTCTCTCAGGATTTAAGGTATCGATGTTTTTCTGTGGTATATTAAGAGACGTTGTTTCTTTCATGTTTCTGTAATTTCCTTTACTTCCTGTGCGGTTTTTTGCTGGTTCCCACGAGACGTCAGCAGTTGGTTTTGATTTCCTCTTGACCTGATCAAGCAGTCGAAATCTCTTGCCGTACACTGGCCTTGGAAGGTCGTTATTTTTAGGTTCATCTAAAGATTCGAATTTAGTACTACTTCTTCCTTTCATGTCAAAGCTAGAAACCTCGGATTCTCTCGGTTTTATACCACTTGCATTCTTTTGATATGTATGGTTTGTTTCATTGTTACTGTTGCCTAATTGACCTTGCTTTGATTCACCGCTTCTTTTGAAGGGGGATGAACAGCCCTGTCTGGGGTTATTGTCTGTCATTCCTGGTTGACACTAGCCGGTAATGCTGAAACAAACAAATGAATTTTCTTATATATTTGAGAATTTATTTTGATATCCTAAACAGTGCTGTAGTTTTAGTTGCAGCCAAACAAATAAAGTCTTCAAAACGTAGAATTGTAGAAGGAGTCCTTAAAAACTCCTTATATTTCATTTATCCTTAAAAAATCCTTGAATTTTTGTTTAAGACTTTGAAATTAGTTGAATTTTTTCCAATTTGATGAGAATGTAGTGGAATTGCACGGTTATTCCAAACATTTTTGTATTTATGATTTGTCTGAGTTGGGATAATTTCGCATAATTGTGTATGGGAATGAAAATATAAGCCAAGCCTTGGACAAAAAAACGTGTAGACTTTAAGTCCAGTGAGATTGGAATATTTGATGTACATGTCTATAATATTTTTTTTGTAAGGAGTGTACTCATTTTTAATCATGTTATGTTTAATAACCCACAAAAAGTGTAGGTTTATAAAGCTGTTACATGTACTATTATGGAAAACATTACATTCCTGGTAGGTGAACTGGTCCTTGAAAAGCCCTTAAAAATGATTGCAACTTTTTGTATAAACCCTGATTCCAGGTGATCTGGCTTAGTAGCCGCTCCTGCATACGTCATACTTATCTCGTTATCCATCCCAGAAAACGAATCGCGCCGACATAGACCCTATGCATAAATGGCGGCGATTTTGATATTCTTTTGTCTTCATTCAAATTAGCCCTACCAACCTCGTTC
>JAOBYJ020106273.1:0-10419 GCA_025403565.2 Palythoa heliodiscus
CAATTGTTTGACTTAACGGACCAGGGTCCAGTTGTTCAAAACAAGCCGATAATTTAGCACTAACTGAGGCAGGGTTAACATTTTAACCCATCTTTCTGTTTACATACTTGTAGAAACAGATTTCTGCTGCAATTCTGGGGTTGAAACAGTTTATTTCATTATAAAATCTGAGCAATACTTTATATGCAGGATCAATATCTCCTTGGTGTGAAAAATGCTTTTTGAAAAGTTTTAAAACCACTTTTGAACAACCCAGTCATCAGTGAATAATAACTAAATCGCTCGAGTACCAGTTTGGAAAGATTTGTTAACAAAAAAACCCCAATGCTCTTATTAATTAACTTTAACTTTAAGTTTAATAGTGAATTTCGCTTCGAAATCTGAGAATAAGAGAGCAGTAATATCGTTAACAAAGTAATAGCTTATGCATTCGATATTTATGGACAGTAATAGTTACATTGTTTCTATTCATTGATATCTTCATAAGCATCAGTGACGAAATCGGGTTTTGTCCCAAATACTCTGATTATCATGAATAATTAGCTATTAGTGTTACTATATAAAAAAAAGAACGTGTATAACTTGGGGTGAAACCGATGGGATTAAATTGTATCGAATTGTTATTATATTGTGCAACCCGCGTAATCACCCGTAAGTCAAAGATCTTGTTTTCCTTATAACTGGTAAATTTAATAATAAAAATTGAGATGGAAAAAAAGGTACCCGCTAATTTCGAAAACAAAAGCAAACTCCTACAAAATTAATTTTTTGATAGAATTAGAACGCTTAAGATAACGAATTTCATTTCAGCCCCACGCAGCTTGGGACTGGTATTATAATTAATTTCTAGACCGCAAGACTCTCTCGACTCGTGTGTTGAACATCTTTGCCAATAATGTACTTTCTGTGACGGATTGGGAACTTGGATTTGCGCCAAATTAGGAGAATGCTTTCTTTCGTTGTAAAATATTGTTCCTTAGAAGACTTCCTCAGATAACATATACCATAGAAAAATTGAAAAAAAGAAAAGAAAAAAAATATATTCTGATGTATACAAAAAAACGTCATTAATATTTTTTTGTACAACTGCAAACGCCAGTTGAAAAGTGTATTGAGACACCTGTAGATATAACAAAGAAACGTGAGCAAAACAGAACCAATAAATTTAAACAAAACAAAGCTTAAAAGGCAAGGGAAATTCAGAAAAAAAAAATATATTTCGAGACATTTTCTTAAAGCTAAAAAATACATGACGACAATTTAATTAAACTGAAAAAAAAACCCAAAATAACAAAAAAAATGGCAACAGTTTTTTTCCCCAACGTTTCTAGGAGTAGAAGGAAATGGAGTTAATACTTATTTGGTGGATCTGAACACCGAAATTGAAATGGTTTCGTGTAATATTGACATAAACATTTAAACTACATGTATAAATCTTCTGATGCAAACACAGTTTAATATATTCTGAATTCTAAATGTTTAGATGAAACACAAAAATCCCACTTACCTTTACTTTGAATCCTACCAGAGAGATACGACGTTATCAATGTTTAACTTTTGTTACTGTTTATACTAACAGCTTGTTAGATTTGCAACACGGCCCACTTTGGATCACCGAAAACCTTGAAATAAATGACTTACATGCATTGATGGCAATATTTGACTTTGTTAGACAAACTACTGCGTTGTTAAAACATTAAACCAGCTTATAGTCCTCTTAAAATTGTTTAGGCTTTTCTTGCTTCGTTAAAGTTGTTAAAAACACTACAAAGCTTGTATTAAATTATTCATGAAGTGATTTCGTGTAGTGTTGTTCAAACTTTAATGATGAAAATTGTGCCGGATAAATAAAAAACAAAGCAGTCGAAGATATCATTAGACGAATATCCGAGTATTAATAGCAGCTCTTCTAACATTAGCTAGCAAGAAAACTATATCATATGGCAGTAACTTGCATCTCTGCTTCTTTTCAGTTTTAAAACTTTCCATAGCAAATTAGCCTTTGTTGTTTTGCGGCTGTATTGTTTACGTTTCTCTTTTGTTTCCAGCACGAGTTCTTTTGTTTGCAAATTTAAAGAAAAAGGTGACCTATATTTCTACGCTTTTTAACTTCATTCTTGTGGAGTAAAGATTGTCCCGCTTGATTGAGGCTAAGGCCCTGATATGTCCATGTTCATTTGAAACCGCCTACATTTCGATGCGTTTGGGCCTTCTTTCCACACTAAGACTCTGAGCGTTTTCGGCGAAACCGTATCAATTTGAAAACGCACTCGAAAGTGGATCCAAGTTAAAACGCATACGTATCGTCTTTGTGTGAACAGTCCAAAACGCATCGAAATGAAAACGGTGACACCATCTACATCTTTGTGAGTGGTTCCAAGGCCTTGCGTCCGAGCGAAATCAAACATGGCGTCTCTTTTGAGCATGTCCACATTGTTTACTTACGTCACACATACCGAATTCAGCGTTTCCGAGCGTTTTAGTGTGGACAGTTGAAAACGGTATGAAAATTCTAGTGTGGGTGCAGATCGATCGATGCGTTTTCGATTTCACCGAAAACGAAGCCCAATGAAAATGCATTAGTGTGGACAAGGCCTAAAGTGGATGTTCGGCCTCTACTGGCCAACCAAAAATGCAGCCAAAACCAAAGTGGGACGTTCTGAGCTACACGTGCTTCCCCTTAACTGAATAAAGCCCGTTGTTATACATTCATAAAAACCAAGTAAATTTTCCATTTCATGAAAATTACCAATAGACCAGTTTCGTATTCGTAGTTCCCGCTGAATCAAATGACTGCAGATTCATTTTGCACAGTGTTAGCCTCGTTTTGTTGTTAAATATTCAAAAATACTAGTAAGAGAGAGCGAGAAGTCACACCAACAATATACATAGTGTAAAACTACATTAGCATTTAAGAATATTTATATTCATATTGAGGCCAACACTGTGCAAAATGAATCTTCAGTCATTTAAATCAGCGGGAACTACGAATGCGAAACTGGTCTATTGTGTGCCGTTGCCCAGGTTCCCAACAGACACAACATCGTTTCATACAATGGAAGCTCCTTACTTTTCCTAAGTCGAGGTCGTTTCTGTTCACTAAAACGGATGTGGGATAGAGAAGTTACGTGCAGAGTCCGAGTTCAGACGCCAGTTTAATAAAAAAAATTGAACAGTTTTTCAATTGTAAAAATAACATCGATAGGTTTACAAAATTCTATTCATTAAACCTGCAACAGTTTCCCCTTCGTGGTTCTTGCAACAAAATTTATTTCAAGAAGTGCAAGTTAATGTAGTTATTATCACTTAACCAAAAGAGCATTAGGCGGTGGCTTAGGCCCAGGTTAAAGGTCGATCTTAGCATGCATTGCAACGAAATTGCACTTTTGGTCGATCAATATTAGGCCCGTTTTAAACGTCGAACTTTTCATGTGCCGAATCTAATGCAAATGAGGTAGAACAATAGAATTTGCTCATTTGCATTAGATCCGGTACATGAAAAGTTCGACGTTTGAAACGGGCCTAACAAGGCTAATTCCCCAAACGAAGTAATGGGCGAAGAATTTTGGATTTAAAAGAGCTCTGTTTCGAGGTAAATTTTGTTGTTTTTGTATATACAAATTTTAAAAACAATGGAACAGTGCACGAAAGTTGCTGTATCCTGTCTCTGTACAGTGCAGAAACTTTGGAACATTTTTTCACTGTAATACAGTTCCGGTTGCTAACTTTAGAGTTACATAGGTTTTAGTTGTGAAATCGGATGATTTTGGATTTTTTGAATCGATTACATGTTTTAATCGAAATTTACCACTCAGCTTAAGGGGAATCTTTCATAAGTTTTCTCCTCACATTGAATTCCTTGCCACAATATCTGTTAAGCCTGTCCACAAGTTGCGCGGCATCTTTTGGGCAACTTTTCATTTTTCTGGCAACTTTTTCGCTTGCGAGCAACTTTTTCCGGTCCGAGCAATTTGTCAGTACTTGTAGCAGCTTTTTTTGTTTTTATTTCACCTTTTGCAGGTTTCATTCGCATTAAAAAAAGAAATAATGTTTATATTATAACCAAAGAACCTGTTTTAGGTGATGGTGAGGCGCTTTACAACATTGCAAACTGAACGCTCGGCGGTTTTAGGAGACTGGGGCGAGTGCACCGAACTTTTGGCATGGTATTACATGAAGTAGAGATTAAATGAAGGGGAAAGAAATTATTAGCGAAATAGTAAAATAAACAAACCATTTTTTGGTTATTATTATTGATTATGTATAGGTAATCTTACGACTTCGAGTTCAATTTGGAAATAATTTGCACGAGTGGGTTTTTCAAAAAGTATCAAAAATGCATGAGCCCGTAGTGTGATTATTCCTTAATAATATACGTAACAATATTTCTGAGCAAGTTCCGTTGTGGAAAGCGGCAAAACTCTGCCAGCACTGATAAAAAACTTTGAAGTTTGGACTTTGAACTTTGCGTGCGTCACGCCACCACGACAGACGATTTGATTCTTTATTACCAAATCCTATTGTTCCTAAGCCAATCAGAATCACCGGTGTTACACAATTTTGCATCCGTGTTACACGAAAGCTGCACTCCTCTTTTAGCCAATCAGTATCGAGCAATTTTTTCATGTATGTTATTAATTCACTAACATGATATTATATTGCCGAAAAGTTGTTATACGGAGATTGCGACGATTCCAATGCCTATTTACGATCTATACTCATCTGAAGGTCACGACTGCTCCAATCCATACGAGCTTAACTACGTTAACGATTATACTCCACTCTAAATAACGACCGCCTCTCACGAGTTTAGCTCCACACTTTCAAAAAACTGAATGCAAAAAAACGCCTTCGTTCATTTTAACTAGAAAAACTAGTTTCACTTCCAGCTCAACCAACAAGAGCACCTAAAGGGCTGCATAATTTAGTAAAAAAGTGCTGATAGAAAACTATTGTCTGAACTGATAACTTTACTTTTATTCTTTTCAGGGCACGTTCATTTTTAAACTCTATATGCGTTTTGATGCACTTTGCTTTAGCGGGGTAATTTTTGCTCTTTTGTTGAAGTAATTGTTGAAGCAATTTTGAACAAAAAAATGAACAATATTATTGTTTTTGTGTAATGACAAACTACGAAGCAGCCGACTCTTTGCCCAAAATCATTTCATCCGTGAAAATAAATTGCTAACTCGCTATTAGTTACATTGTTTTGCACTCTTTAATTTAAAATAATTAATTTGTGCATGTTATTTTAAATCTATCCTCTGCGAATTGAGATCCCCGTTGCAAAACACAAATTTTGTGACTAAATGACTAAAATGGGGTGATACCAGTCCAAATATTTTACTGAAATGCATTATTAACGGACAACATTGAAACAGACAAACTCAACATACAATAGTATATATAAAAGTCATCCACTCTTTAAATAAAGAATTTTGTTTTAACTAAACTATTTTTAGTAGCAAACAGAATAGAAAATTAAGTCAGGACAATGGTGAGAACTTTTGTGTTATGGCTACACCCTCTTCCTAAAGATTAGAGCAAGTTGTCTAACGGCGTATTCTATTCGTCTTTAAAGCTAACATGAAGAATTTTAAATTATTACTCATGATAATCAACTGAGGTGGCATCTGCACGGAGGGTGTTCAGGAACCAAGAAGACGTCAAACTCGTAATAGTAACAGCCTTGCTAGACGCCCTCCCAGCAGACAAGAACTGAATTACGAGAACGCGACTCAACGAGGTCGAACCGTAACCATTTTAAAGGCGCAATCATCACACACAAACACAGGTTACAGACACATACACAAATGCTAGCTGCTTTACTGCCCATCTACGACCTCGGAGCACAGCATCACAGCCAGATGGAATTAGCTTGGAGTCGATTTTTGCTGAGGGAGGAAAACCGGAGTACCCGGATATAAACCCTTGGAGTCAGATTGAGATCCACAAATCTGAGCCCACATGCAGAGCCCAGGATTCGAACCCTGGTCGTAGAGGTGGGAGGCGCGAATAATGACCACTACGCCAACCTGACTCACCTTAACTGGCGTCATATTTGTAATTGGATTGAGAAACCAAGTTAGGCTTGTTAAGAGAGATTTTAGACCTCGTTAAAAAATTAAATCCATGGAGAGGGGTAAAGAGGAAGGAGGGGGGGGGGGGGGTGTTAGATGAGGGGAGGAAGGGAAGCTACGTTTGACTAGATGTTTGCTCGATCCACAGCAAGAATATTTCAATGATTTTGATACCCAATATCCCCCACTGAACTACGGCAGTAAAAGGGTACGCGGACTAATTGGTAACTTAAGAGGCACAGAAAAGCTTGTTTTTGCAATAAATTACTACATAGAAGTGGCCAAAGTTTAGACATTTAGGAGATAAATTTAGCAAAACACGAGGGAAGTGCTTCACACAACCCACCAGACTGAGGTTCTTACTAAGGTCCAAAGTTTCCCCAAACAATTTATATATCTTCCTTCAGCTCTGTTTAAAATATTCAGCAGTCGTCTGGGAAGCACTTCAGGCTACTTTGCATTGGTCAGTTTTCCGTTAACTTTTACAACACCTATCAAACCACACGTGGGAGGTTGTTTAGTTATGTGGTTTGTACTTCATTAGTAAATTCAAAAAGTCTTTTATATTTTAAGTCATGACAATACTTTATGGGCGTAATCCTTTTCCTGTTTTCAATATGCTAATAACTACTAAAAACGTGGATGATTACCAAAGACGGAACAAATGCGGGGGAATACCCAACGGTCCTTATTACTCACTCAGCTGCAATTGAAAGTGAAAAAGGAGTGACCAGATTGGACTTTCGCATCGTGTTTCACATAAATAGACCCATGACAAGGCGTATTCAGTGAACGAATTACGAAGTACACACGGCAATAATTATTAGAAAGTATAAGCTATCTATTTATTTTTTTACTTCATTAAGATCGAATATATAGTTTGTGGCTCTTGAAAATTAGGTCTTGCTAGGAGTTTGTTGCTTGGGCTGATAGTCCACAAAAAACTATTTAAAAAAACAGAAAAGTACTAAAGTTTAATGATTCCAGACACTTTGAACTTTGTTTTGATTACACATGGCTTCAAAGCATGGATCGAGATTTTTCTACTGAATCTAGCTGCCCGCTATTAATATTGGCTACTGCGCATTTCCCATCAAACAAATATTATTCAATAATACTGATGCATTGGCTAATACAGGTTTCTAGCCTTTAATTAGGACAAAGACTTTGTTCGCAAAATCTTTATAACTTTATAATTAAATTCAAGCAAAGTAGGATTATAGATGCTAGTTATATGTGCGAAGAGCAATAAGAAAATGAATAGTTCTGGTGCTTTGACAGTGACAGAAAGCAGTAAAGGAGCTCTCTCTTTGTTCAAAATCACCTAACTCATCCGTAAAGATGAACTGAACAGAGTTTAAATTAGTATGAGTCCTTCTAACATTACAGCTATAGGAGAGTTCTATTGAAATAAATGATACGTTATCGATTTTTAGCTAACTTCACCGAAATGAAGACCCGCTGAAACTCATGTAAAATACAAGCTTTCGGAAAATACAACTTATACATAGCAATGCTGCTTCAAATTCTTTGAGATGCTTTCGGTTGTCACGAACTTTCTTATAACTTGTAAACAAACTCGATATAAATATGAGCACCTCTGAAAGCAAGATTATTCTTTTATGTTTTTTAGTAGTGAATAAATAGAAAACACAGGCACAAAAGTGTTTCTGACGCCTAATACTAAAGACTACAACACGCTGAACAGCTGATTCGTGATTAAAACTTAGAGAAAAATTTAGAAAAGAAGATTAAATCCTTACTTACCAGGACCAACTGAGGCATTCATCTGCGGAGAGATAAATGTTTGTATTTCGGGAAGCACGAAGACATGAAGCCCGTAATATTTGGTTTAGGAATCATCGCAAACTGATTCACATACATTTATCCGCTATAACCAAGAATTGGAGTCGAGAAGGTGGGAATGCAATGAAATAAATTATTTGTTTTGATATGAAAACCGTCCACTTTCGACAAAACAAAATTTTTTTGAGCAACAGTTCCAGAGGTGTTTAATTTATTCTGGATCTGGTTGAAAAAATATTGCGCTGCACAAACAAAAGTGAATTAACAATTGTCATGTGACTCTTTAACCGTACAATAACAAAGTTGAGCTCATGTGATTTCTAAAAAGAGTACAGCCTGATTGTCGAGTTTTTGAGTGTCAAAACACACTGCTTTGGGCCAATCTAAAACAGTTTTCAAAACAATTGGTTTCGTCCGATTCGTTGATTCGTTTTCTAAAGCACGAGACTATTTTGTATGACTAAGCTCTCGATTTTTTCGTCGCAGACAAAAATCCGCCCAGTTTGTTGGACTTAAATTGAATCAAGCTTAGAGTCGGGGCAGTTGTGTACCACTAAAAATCGGGTCTTGTTTGATGGTTTCAGACAAAATTTAGGAAGTTTACGTCAAAAAATCAACTGGTGTGGTAGGCTTAAGCAAATTTCGAGAGCTAATTAAGTTTTCCATTGTGTTTGGCCAATGATGCTGATATAAGCTTTTTAACATGCGTTGTTAAATCTGATTTCCCGGTCATGAACCAATATTCTTGAATCCAAAGAAAGAACAAACATCTATTGTTCACTCTCATCTTCATTACGTAATATATCGGCTCAAAAAGCTTCAACAACGAATGGCTGTAGAGAATGAGCGATGAGTTGACAAGTTAGCAATATTCAGGAAATCTTTAAAAGCAACTTCTAGTGAACTAAGTACTTTATATAAACTTGATAAAACTCCAACCTAATGTCTAGGAAAATGTTCTGCGAGTGTGAAAATATAAGGGCGAAAAACTAAAAACACGAAGTTATAATATACATACCTTTTTTGAAAATAGATCTTAAATTAGAAGTTACGAATACAATATGAAAAAAATAGAGTTCCGCCGGCACGTGACGTTAACAATCATTGCAGAATCTTCTACTTTTAATTAGAAGAGGTAAATTGTTTGTCCAACAGTGCAATTGTTTTTGTTTAAACAGCGTAAACGTCATTGTCGTAGTATCTTAAAAGAACTCTGGAAAGCTAAGTGCTTCCGTTTTTACGCATAATAATACAGTACATTTTGAATTTACAAAGCAAGTTTCAGCAAGAAGAAGACCCTCTTATAAACTTTACGCTTGGTTAAAGTAACTCAAAGTGTTCCTCATTTTTGTTCCAAATAAACAAACCAAGCAACTGTCAGAAAGATAAATTGTAAACAAGTCAAGTAACAAAGCTAAGACTCCTCTTCGTGATTTAATTAAAGTAGAATTTCTAGTTCCGCCAGTCATGCAAATAGACAAGCACGTTTTCCTTTTTGTTTCGTGAAAACAACAAAAAATGGTTTTTCGCAGCGATTGTTTTCCATATGCTTTAAAACATGTACTTTTTGTATAAAACGAATTATTTACTGTCTTTGTTTCATATGAAAGTTTTTCTTTGGCTTCTTAAGAATTAAGATTTGGTTCAGCAATACAATAGACTGTCATTACAAGCCTTTATTGTCTATATGAAGCTAAGTCATCGCTGTGGTCAAATTTTAATTATTGATATTCCTTATTACATACGTAATTTTAAAAGGACAAGCAGGAAGTTCTTCTAGATAACATTAGGCTGCTCCATTTCTATCTTATTTGTTAGTAGTTAGTTTCTGATTGCCATTTATCACAAATAACCCAGAATTACCGCGAGATCTTTTCTTGGAATAGAATTTTGTCTTTTCAGCTCTTCTGTTTTTCATAGCCTGCTTAATATAAATTGTTAACTAGAAATTTCACAGCAAATCATCAGATTGAAACCACACGAATAACGAGTTTCAGCCTTTGCCAACGCTGCCAAAGCTTGATGCAATCCCAGAATCCTCTCGTACGTAGCCACTACAATTTCATCCAGATACTACCTCGCACCAGACTCAATGCAGACATAATTTTTAATGGTTTTCTGCACGAACACGGGGAAATTGGTGAGAGCAACAGAATATAATTTGATCAGACATATCGCTGCAAATTAATGCGTACCCTCTTTGAGAGCTTTTGTAGAACCATGATATTGGCTCTCATCCCGGTCTCTACATAATCAAATCAATTGGTGCGTCAATATCAAAGTTCGGTATAAAAAGAAAATTGCGTGAAGGGCGGTCCTGTTTGTCACGACAAAGCAAGATTAAAAACAGGTTTTAGCGGCAGTCACATGTCCTGCACGTGCCAGCGTGCGTAGCTTGGTTGTGTGTTTTTCTATTTAATTTTAAGATATTTTGCATATTATTGCTGCGAAGCGAGCGTAGCGAGCGAGCAGCAACACTAATCTTGACGGGCTTCCTGTGTTCGATCTGGCCGAGTAGGCTTGGGCACAAGTA
>JAOBYJ020106377.1:0-11219 GCA_025403565.2 Palythoa heliodiscus
TCCTCTTCTTTAACTTTTTCTAATCGTCCAATATCTTTTTTGTTTTTATTTCTGTAAACCACTTAATTATTATTATTTTATATTAATGTATGAATATATGTGTATGTAAGAAATCAATATACGGCTGATCCGCCTTGACTAGATTTACTATTTACGGATCAGCCGGACATTTATGTAAATAACTGAAGCACTGAAATAAATTGATTGATTGATTGATTGATTGATTGATTGATTGATTAAATTTCTTTTGTATTTTGGCGAAGTATGAATTGTGCTTCACAGTGTGGCGCTTCAAACCATTGAGCGTTTTTATTGCTTTACCGCCAAATATCGTATCGTATTATTCGTGGTTAAAGGCACTTGGGGAAATTGCTTAATCATGACGGACAACAATCCGTAGTTATTAACGTTCATCATAGAAGTTTCTTACTGCAGATAACAGTGACGATTAGCTTTAACAGCTTATCAAACTTCTGCCACAACTTAGCTAGTCTATAATGGTAGAAACAGAAGCAAACAGTGAAATAAAAAAATAATATACACAAAAGAAAAGATAAATGAAAAGAAGCTTTAATACCTGGAAGGTAAAACCAACTATTCTAACACTATATCTTACACCAAGATGTCTTTTTTTTCTTCTGTAAAGGAATGCTTGTTGACGAGAAGCTTGCTATCCAGCAGCTGTCTTCCGGGGCCAAAACCGGCGTGGCTTATGTGAACCTGTTAAATATGGGCTTGAACCTGACAGCTGAACCCTATTTCAAAGGGCTTTTAGGGGCGCTCTACAGGGACCGCATTCACAATCTCCTTTCCAAGGCTCGTATCTTGTTACCACGCGAGGAGGCTCGTTTGATGATTGGTGTCATGGATGAGACAGGAATTCTTGAACCCGGCGAGGTGAGTACCTCTAGAGTTGTTTTCACGGATGAGACAGAAACTCTTAAATCACGCCTATTTAATTAAAACGCTAATCGCCGCGAGGTGAGTACCTGATGTTCTGTGTCTTGGATAAGAAAGAAATTCTCGACCATTGCCCGTTAATTTTCTGAATCCAAGTGTGTTGGATCAGACAGAAATTGTTGAAAACCCTCAGGTATGTACCTGATGATTCGTTTCAGATGGATGAGACTGGAACTCTTCAACCGTGCTTAGTTCGTACTTTATTATGAACCGCATGTTTGTTTACACCTTATTTTCATATTATTAAAAATAATTTAAATACAAATTTAATATACGCTTTAAAGTCTTAAAACCCTAAGCTTGGGTTTAGAATGTTTCGTATAAAGCTTTTTTTTTAAAAAATAAAAATGCAATATGCCCCACTCAATCTTCCTGACGGTATTTGCGATTTCTAACCGTTAATATTATTGTTCAACTGGTGTTTAGTTGTGCTGGAGCCTTTTAAACATAATGCAGCTGATCTTACTAGGTTAAAAGATAGCTTGGCTTTCAGCCGATGATCAATAAATAACAATACTATACTACAGCTGTTTTATTTACGCTAAACTTACCATTGTAAAAAGACAAGGATGATAGGAATTGCACTCCCGAAACATGCCTGTGAAGTTAAAATGAGTCATTATTACACTTCAAATAACCTTCTAGGTGTTTGTGCAGTATACGGATGTGAACAGGAACCCAGACAGACACGGCGTGTTTGCATATGGACAGAGACTGACATTGACAGGGAGAGTAGTGGTCACAAGAAATCCGTGTCTCCATCCTGGAGATGTGAGGTTACTACGAGCTGTTAACGTACCACAGCTGAAACATCACGTGGATTGCATTGTGTTCCCAAGAAAGGGGAAGCGTCCTCACCCAAGCCAAATGTCAGGTTAGCAGAACTATCATGATCACGGTAGAAAAAAAGGAGAAATAAAAAACTAACACTATATATCTAATTCTATTTTTGCCACTACGACTACTACTACTACTACTACTACTACTTCTACTGCTACAATTACTACTACTACTACTACTACTACTACTACTACTACTACTACTACTACTACTACTACTACTACAACTACTGCTGCTACTGTTACTGCTACACGGTCAATGTTTAGTTTGGGCATTACTGACATATGTGTAAACCATGTAATTTACTTTATTCAATAAAGACTACTACTACTATTACTACTACAATTTCAACTAAAAATACTATACTACGTACTGCAATTACAACTGCTACTACTACAGTTAATATTATTACAACTAATACTACTACTATTACTACCACTATTGCTACCACCACTGCTTAGCAGCTACTACTACTCATACTATACTGCTAACACTACTACTACTAATAGTAATAATAACAGTAACAACAACAAAATACTAGCCATAAAATAATTGGTAGAAATATTTATACAGTAGTATAGAATTAGCAGTAATAACAAGCTTTATTGCATGATATAACTTTTACATATTGCCTAAGCATTTTGCAATATATTTCAATTACAACTCGTTGATGATATCTGTATATAGAACCTATTTTCATTACATTCTTATGCAAAACGAAACGAATGAGAAAGATAAACAGACAGGGAGATAGGTGGAAAAATGGCCAGACTGCAGGCCAACCAACTAGAAGATAAAAACAGGCAGAGAAACAGGGGAAGTGATGATTGGACAGGAAGACAGACCGACAGAAAAATGCAGTAAGATGGAGACAAATTTAGGTAGCTATGCGTGTGGATCCTTGGTAGTTTGGTATAGGTAATATGAGTTGTCTTTTTCTTTTCTTTTTTTCTATTATTATGCAAACCATGTAACTTTCAACCATATTTTTAATTAATTTCCTTTCTCGATTAGCCCCTGTGGTTAGTCAGCACAGGTTGCCTTCTTTTATCAATTTTGTAATTATTTTTTTCTCCTTATATTAATATTTTATATTTTGTAATATTCAGTGTAAATAAAATTGTTGTTGTTGTTTTGTTGCTATGGTTAAAAATCGAAAACTACCTTTCGATATAAATACTGGTTACTATTAATTTCGCATGTTTTTTTGTTTTGTTATTGTATGGGATGTTCTTGCTACCTTTTTCGTTTCTCCAGTTTCATAACACCTTCTTTGTTTTCTCCTCGCGACTGCTTCTTTTTGCCTTTGCTCAAAAAAAGAAAACACGTTGTTTAAACTTACCACAGGAAGTCAGTTATACGTGTTGGTAGCGAAAATTTAATTGGTTCAGGAAATTATTTAGCATAATTCTTTGCTTCCACAAGGCGGAGACTTGGATGGTGATCTCTACTTTGTCTGCTGGTACGAAGATCTGTTGCCAAAAAAGCCAGACTATGAGCCAATGAACTACGAGGCACTTCCTAAAAAAGAAGTTGATCACCCAATCACAGTAGATGACATGATTGACTTTGTCGTGGAATACATCCTTTTTGATCAACTTGGCATTATTGATAACGCACACAAAGCACATGCTGACAAAGAAGATGAGGGAGTGGAGTCCAAAATTTGCCTGGAGGTATTTTTTAGGGACGGGTTGTGCACAAGCTGATAGTTCAAAAAACTATCTCTTCATCAAGGAAAATATCCGTATAAAACACTGTTTGGCGTTTCTTAGGAATCAAAGTATCAGCACCAAAATTGCAACCCGAATCAACCACTAATCAGCTTTCGAACAACCGGGCCAGATGTCCTTGATTTAGACCCGGCTGAGCAATACGATATAGTAGTTATGAAAATTTTAATTTTGACTGACTTTGTAAGCTATCCAAAGAAATCAATTTAATGTAACAAGTATTGCTTTAAGAATGCTGAGTTACTTTACCTACCACAATTGTTTTTGAAAGATAACAAAGACTAACAAAAAGATAGAGGTGCCAGAAAAGGCTCGACCGAGAATATAACTCTTAGTTTTTGGTTTTTGTGTTGTATGTAACGCAAGAAAATTCTTTCATCTTCAAAATAATTATTTCCTATGGCCAATACACATAAAACTATTCCATAAATTTGAAACTTAACGACATTTATATTAAAGCATGGGTATCGACTTCAAAGGATTAGCGAGTCAGTTTTTCATCTTCGCTTGGTTGTAACCGGGACTGTCGTAAACTTTTAGTGAGACTGAAATTTACTACACGAGTGTCACTATTTGAAACTTTATTTTCACTCTTATTTTTTCTGTACTTCTTTAGGAGCGTGTTTACCTGATGTGTTTTTTATCTTTCCATAGCTAGCTGAGTTGCACTCTGCTGCTGTTGATGCACCCAAAACAGGGGAATGGCCATCAATTCCTTTGGAAGCTCGAGTAGAGGAGTATCCAGACTTCATGATGAAAACGGACAAACCAAGCTATCCCTCCCAGAAAGTCTTAGGCAAGCTGTATCGAGGATGCAGATCGTTTAAAGAAACAATAGAGGGGATACCTTACAATCAAACGCCTTGTCTTGATAACTCCCTCTTGGTTCCAGGTTTCCAACAGCACGTGGAGATTGCGAGGGAAGTCTACGAAGATTACACCGAGCAGCTGCAAACAATTATGAATCTCTATGGAATTGAAAGCGAGGCTGAACTGCAGACCGGCTGTTTTCACAGGCTCAACAATCGCCTTGGTCGAGAAAAAGCTGACATTGCGGACGTTGTCGGTCGTATTCTCCATGTACTCAGAGAAAGCTTCAGACAAAGGTAAACTAACAAATTTTAGTTCTCATTTTTAAAAAATGTACTTTTAGTGTTTTTAATTTTTTTTCATATATGAAAAATTTGTGTTCAACACAAATCCCAAATATTTGAACGCTGTAAATCTTGGCAAACACTCGACCTGGTGATGTAAGGTAATCGAAATCCGAAATGTAAAATGTCTCTTTTGTCTGAAAGTGCGAATCTGGAATTTTCGAATCCAGCTTTATGAGTCTAGACTCCAGTCCATGGTGCCCAATAGAGTCCACTTTACCCTTGTTGACGGATCCGAACCATCGTAAGAAAAAATTGGAATCCAGTCGCTGGAACCCATTTCACCAGTTGGGTGAAGATTTAATCAAAGCTACAAAATTTAGAATCCTCCAGAGCATAAAGACTACAACATAAGACCAATTACCATGCTAAAAAGACGGTACTTTTTTAATCTTTGTACAATTTCGTTTTAGAACGGCTTCAACTAACGTTTGGCATTTTTTCTTTGCATCTTTCAGCTTCTTTGAAGAGTTTGGCCTTGATGGAAGCTTGCTAAATAGAAAAGTTAGTATTACAGAGGAAATGAAGCAGAAGGCGTCCGCGTGGTATTATGTGGCTTATCAACGCCATGATAACACTGATAGAAACCAAGACACTTCCGTTGGCGCGGAACAGGACAAACAAGTAAAGTTTCTCAGTTTTCCATGGCTTATTGATGATGTCATGCTTGAAGTCGTAAGCGAAAGAAAGGTTGCCAAGCACATCTCTCCCACAATCATTTCCTCTGTGTCGCAAAGTTTGTTAGACTTGTATGGGGAAGAGAGGAACTCCTTGCTAGAATGGTTTAGGAGGAGGATACGCACAAAGTCCCTTGTTTCTAGATTCTTGGCTGAGGAGAATAGTTCACATCATGAACCCTATTTAGCTTTGTTTGGCTCCTCGGCAAATTTTCTGTTCCGTAAGGATTCTGACATTGACCTCTGTGTTGTTCATCAAGAAGTGATTTCAAAGAAACAAACGTATACCAAAGAACAGCAGCTTGTTGTGTTGAAGCGTTTGAAGCCGTCCGTGAGGAGAATATTCCGGCAAACTCGTTTAGTGGAGAACGCGCGGGTTCCGGTTAGTTAACAATTTTTTTTAATCTATTTTACTTTTGCGTGAGATATTACATTAGTTAAGATTCATTCCCAATCATAAAAAGGGTTACACATACCAATGTAACTGATTTCGGGAAAGCAAGAACGCTTTTTCTGCTATTGGGGTATTTTGAGAGAGTGAAGAAAGGACTCCATATCCAACCAGTGAAACGTCCACTCCGGTGAGATGTGGAAAATTACTCTCTAAGTTGAATTCAGACCTAGTGAAAGAAAAGCATATTAAGAAGCACGGGTATTGTTTAATAAATCAAGTTAAAAAAGGCACTACCATTCCACTGATGTATAAGTTTATTGGTACCGGAAAAATTAGCCCACCAGTCTTTTATTTTTAATACACTTTTTACTTACATTAGTAAAGGATGATCAGGAAATAGTTAACAATTAACCCCAGACTAATTAATTGGAGGTGATTATTACCGAGCCGCGAAGTGGCGAGGCACCGGCACTGAGGGGGATAATTATTTTAGTATTAACCTAACAGGTGAATAACTCTTTAAATATACTTTATTTATTTCAAAATAAAAAAAAATCAGGGCAAAAAGAAGTTTCACAGCCAGTATTCCACAATTTACCTCACGCTCGGGGACGTGGTCACATGACTAAAAGTAACTTACAGATTAAAGTCACATGGAATTGAAAATTCATTTAATCAAAAGAAAATGATCGGTAAAACGAATCTTCGTAATTCATGTGTAATGCAAAATGGAAAATCAAAACCCCAGTCATTTACCGTGAGCAGCTTAAATTAGGAAGGATAATTTATACAGGAAACTACAAGTTGCTGCTTAGAATGAGTGCTTTTAAGTCCACAGCTGCTCGCCATCTTGGATTCCCAAGGAATTGGAGTTACGATCGCTGATACTAGAATTGTATTTTTTCTTGTCTTGCTGGTTCTTCCGCCCATGTTCGTCATAAAATAAGAAACTGTAGATCCACGTTTGTTTTTGGTTTGGTTTTAGTTAGTTTTTGTTGACTTTATTCTATTTGCTGCAGTGGTAAGATCTCTGTCCTCCAACCACAAGCTCCCGGGTTCAAATCCCGGCCCTGCCGAGTGTTGAACGTTTGTGTGACTTTCTCTTCCGCCGAAATTGACTCAGCTTTCCATCCTTACGGGGTCGGTAAAATGAGTACCAGCTTCTGCTGGGGGCTAACCTGCGATGGGTTAGTGTCCCGTCCGGGGGAGTTAATAACTCTCATCCGCTTAACAATGCAGAAAGCGGAGATAAGCGCCGGCTCCAATGGGCAACTTTGGCTCGAAATGAATGTGATCCTGCAGTGTGACAGGACTTTGCGAACAGTCAGTAGAACAATTTCATTGGTTCGGGACAGAATTCTGAGGTTGTTTATTATTTGATTGACAATATGGCAACAATATCGCTAACAATAGTAATTGCTGTGTGGAGAATTGTTTAAATACTACACGAAATGAGGTGAAAGACTTGCTGCTTTATTAGCGAGCTTCTATTCATTGCGAAAGTAAAGAGTTTTTTGACGCACTTCAGTTCAGTTGAATTCATTTTATCGACTGTAGTCACATATTAATTTCGTTGCCATAACCATGCTGAAAATTTTGTATTTTTTGTATTTAAGTAAACTTGCGTGAACTGAAGATTTGTTAATGAACTTAAAAATTTGTTAACAAACTAAAGATAATTCTTCTCTGTCGCCGGACGATGTAAACAATCGTTTCACTAAAATACAGCGCTCTGCTGCTGAGATAAATATAATAAAACTTTATTTTGAACAATGAAACGCCACATTTTGTAGCTTTTTTATTTCGGGCGGTTCCTTTTTAATCAGTTTACTCTGAGAACTTTGTCTTCCGAAATAAAAGCGTAACAGGGACGCGCGTGACATTGATTTCTTTTTTCACGAATGAGTGACCAAGGTAAATAGCGCAGGATATTCGTTGTTTGATGAACCAATCAGAGGCGCGCGAAAAGTGCTATTCACCTGCTAGGTTAATACTAAATACCAAATATGCAATTATGCGGAAACAGGGAATTCAGAAATACCAAGCTCCAGATGGAATTCGAACACTAAGCGTACACTCCAGAGTTCATGTATCCAACTCGTATACGGAAGGTCGTGGGCTGGATTTCCCTGTGAAGCTTGTTTTTTTTCCGAGTTCCCTGTCTCCGCATAATTATTTATAGCTATTGTTTATATGTATCATCTTTATTTTAAGGTACACATATTCTATTTCAGTCTAAGTGCATGGAACTTGGCAGAATATCTAGCAATCGCCCAAGGCACGGGTCCATCGAAACCAATCGTGGAAATCACGAGTTAAGGTTATATTTTAACTAGAAGTCACTACATTAACAATGTCCGTTCCAAAAGAATAACACAACTTTTCGATGAAATGGATATTAATACCACGAGAGGCAGCAACTAAATGTTTTAATACAGCACGTGTTTTATTTTTAATAAAAATTTAAAGTGTATGTATTGTAATAAGGATTTAGGTACATGGATTACATTCTAGGTAAAGCAGCAATTAACAGACTTGTAGGTTTTGTAAGAGTACTATCAAAATTATAATATTATTTTTATGTATGGGAGTTATTTTTTTTCTAGGTTATAGTGTGCCGTGGTTTACACATCAAGGAAACTAACTTACCCAGAAGAACAGCTTTCGACCTCAGTGCGTCTTGGGACGGTCTTCTCAAAGCGATTATTGTGACTAACTACATCAAGTCCTACCCAGGCCTCCTCCCAATCCTAAGGCTTGTTTCCCAGTGGGGCCACGATTCTCATCTGACAGGACATGGTGACCACGCTGGCACAAATACCACGCTTCTTGTATTTCTTGTGTTAGTGTTTTGCGTATACCAACGGTTTGTTAGAAATTTTGAAGGAGAAAGTGTGTGGACCACATGTTTGGACATTTCCAGTGGTAAGGTATCTGATCGAGACATGTACTTAGACTGGGAGCAAATTATTCACAACCTCGATGCTCTGGCAACAAATGCAATGTCAGCCTCACAACAACCTTCGCTTATAAAAGTGGGACATGCACCGATTGGCGAAGTCTTATTTTCTTTTTTTAGGAAGTACAATTTCATCTTAGACGCAGAAATCCCGCAGCAATTTTCAACATTTCTTGGTGCAACCCACTTGTCTGAGATACTATATCCCGAGAGATTACGCATGCTCCGAGAACATATGCAGCGTGCATTTCACATCCTGGCACTTCATGGTAATGTTCGAGTGCTGCTAAGTCTGAGCAAATCAGAGGTTCACAGGGTAATCTTCCTAACTGGAGCCCTATCCTACACCATGATGGGATCTGAAAGCCACAATGCTCGGACTCTATCCAAGAGTACTGGAGCGAAGGTAAACAGCTGTTCATTTTTTCGGGATTCCTAAGAAATCTAATTTCTTTGGGATTCCTAAAAAGTTTGGGAAACTAAAAAAGTCTGAAATTCTAAAGAAATGTGGAAAGTAGAGCAAACGTCTTAAAAAAATTGGAATTTCTCGGCTTGACGTCGATTCCGACTAAAATAGTTCTTCAGAGACATGAATGATCTAAATGGTATTATTATATACTGTAACTTTGCAACTTCCTGTATTCTGATTGGTCTGCGTGCGGTCCGTCAAAATGCGTATTCGAACCACGGGCCCTATACATGCTTATTCGGACCGGTGTGCCGGATGTGCCGGTGCAAGACTCATATTTTGAACACGATGATTCGTGCAAAACTTGCAAACCTTTTTAAGAGAAGGAAAAACGTTTTCCCCAAAGAAACTTTCAGTTTGAATTTCACATTTAAATTTTTCTTAAAAGAAGCAAAAATGGATTAAGATTCTCCTAGCAAATTTTGCAATCCTGACAAGAGAAATGAAAAACAAAACAAATAGCCTACAATATTCTGGCCATATAATAAACGATTTATTAACCTCGCTTCCTCGGTCTGTATGGAAAAATATCATATCTCGGTCTTTTTGTACGAACCTCGCTGTGCTCGGACCGTACTGTTAAGACCTTGGTCTGATATTTTTCCATACAGACCTCGCACTCGGATAATAATCTCTTAATATCGACTATCGCGTATATAGTTTTCAAACTCAGAATGCACAACACAAGTAACAGAAACATTGCCAGTTTGTAAAAAGTTTGTCTGAAACGGTTACTAATCTAATTTGGGGTCTGGAGCAGCGAGGAAAAGGTCTAGAAAAAAGTCTAAAAAAGGTCTGGACTTTTGTTTTCTGTCCGAACCCTTTCTACAGACACAATTTACTATTTGACCATTTTAATCTTAAAAGACGATACAATTTTTTGCTCACTCTGATCGGCTCGGAATATCCGTAAATTTTCTCTGTTTTTCCAAGGGAGCCAAATGTCGTCTTTCTTGGCGCGACATTCATGACACGTTGCTTTCCAGCTCACACTTACCTCCTCTTTGGAGAAGAGTTCCATATTATTGCATCACACTTGGGTAAAAGCCATTTTGACACTTCAAAGTCTAAGAAATTTCTTTTGGCTCCATTTATTGGCCATAATAAGAAATCTACCAAAATTGGAAATCACAAAATATTTTTGGTCTTTGTGCCCACAGGAGTCAAGATAGTTTATGGTAAACACAAACAGTAGAAAACTTAATAGGTATGAACTTCAAATTTAACTGGTTAAATATGCTCAAGAGGTTTATGACCAATATAAAATGTATGCATTTCCGAATCCTTGATGAACTATACAATATTTTAGCCCGAGCCAACGGTAAAGAAAACCATCATAAAAAAAACAACTTACCGTCTAGTTTTCAGTTGGCTTGCTAAGGCTTTTAAATGTTTTCATTTAGATTAATTAAATTGCCTTATGTGGACTTCAGGTGACAATTAGACCCAAACTCCCCGGATCAGGTTTTGGTTTGGTTCTGGAAGCTGTTGGAACAGAGCTTGCTGTGAGAGCTGTAGAAAACGTACTGGATGTAATGACAAGTCAGGCGGCACGTAACCGTACCAGCGTCATGTCTTATTGTTTCGTACAAGGTGCTAACCAGATGTTGTTTGAGTGTTGCCATAGTAACGATGACTACGTTACGCTAGTGCCGTACTACGGTAACAATCACCCCACCCATGACGGAATGGCATTATACGTTCCTTTGCTCTCCAACCCTCCAAGGGAAGTTGTGGATATCGGTTCTGCCTTTATGCGTGAGGAATTTGCAGCTTTCCGAGAAAAATTTCTCGGGCAGTTGGAGGTAACGTAGAATGATCTTGGCTTTTACTTTCTCAGAGTTCAACTGGCTATTGACAGTTTTGGTATCATTAAAACAGAAGAAAGTTTGTTAAAAATGCAATGAAATTTAATTCTTTAAACAGTTTTATTATCTTCCAAAGGATCCAATTCCGGAATGCGCTTGTTTGAGGAAAGGTTTTATTAACGCCTCAAAGGATCCAATTCCGGAATGCGCTTGTTTGAGGAAAGG
>JAOBYJ020106489.1:0-10415 GCA_025403565.2 Palythoa heliodiscus
TAGATTAATAATAATAATAATAATAATAATAATAATAATAATAATAATAATAATAGCTTAAAACTTGTAATCTTAGGAGACTAAAGAAGGTTCAAGGTGATGTAACACGGGACAATTTTTTTGTGCAACTTGTCTTGTAACGCTATTGCGAGACGAATTGCACGAGCCATTGCAGCGTGTAACAAGACAAGCAATGGCTCATATTGTTGCGAGACAAGTTGCAGACATCGTTGCCAGAAATAAAATCTACCATTGTGCCCGTGCAACATGGCTTGCAATGGCTCGAGCAACTCGTGTCTCATCGGCGGTACGAGACAAGGTGCACGAAAAATTGCCTCTTGTAACATCAGCTTAATGTCTTAGCTTGTTTTGTTGTAATTTGGCATTCAATACTTTGACGAAAATAGATCTATACTTCTTCTAGTGTTGAATCATGTATCAGACTTAGGAGTATTCACTTTGACCGCCCCACAGTAATAGAAAAAACTGTTTGAGGCCTTCCATTGCGGCAAATCAAAGATTTTTCTATCTTGCCGGAAAAAATGCACTTGTCATTACTTCATTTACATATATTAATTTATTTTGGCGGAAAAATATATTTCTCACTCTTTTACTATTGTATTGAGGCTCTGCGCATGCCCAGCTCATACGGGCGCTCAAAAAAAACTGAACTTCTTGCTCAGGGTGTTAAATATAAGACAAAACGAAACAAAAGAAGTAACAAAACAGGAATTAATTGCAAAAGCTGCGAACCTTGCCTTGTCACACGCGTGGATCAGTTTTGCGGTGCTCTTGGTATGCTGGTTTTCTTGACGATCTCCGCATTTCTCCCATCATCCAGATGAACTCGCTCGAGGTAGCCCTGGGTAACTGGTCTTTTTGAACCAGGAATGAAAGACCGGAATCTATTTTTCAAAACTTTTGACCGTGCTTCCTGTTCACCCCCTAAACTTGAAAGTCCGCCTAATCCTCCTCCAAGAGATCCCATAGAGCCCCCTCCTAGGGACCCAAGAGATCCTCCTCCTAGAGAACCTCCAAGACCTCCCCCAAGAGAACCTCCCCCAAGAGAACCTCCCCCGAGAGAACCCCCCGTAAAGGAGGACCCTAGACCTCCACCGAGGTTTCCTGCAAGATCAGTTTCAGGTCCTCCCTGACCTCCAGCAAGGCCGCCAAACCCACCGATATTCAAGTTTGAGTTTTCTCCACCTAAAGCGCCGAGGCCAGCAGATTCTGACCCTCCTCCAGTGAGGCTTGAAATGCTGTCACTCACACCACCCGGGAGCTCTTGCCCCCCGTTGGAGTCTCCGAAGGACGGACTGCAAAAGAAGCCGAATTATTTGTTAAAGAAAGCATGTTTATCTTAGTTAACGTTTAATCAGAAGCCAGAAAAGCCATCACAAATTTTGCAGTAATGCCCTCTACACTCCCGCCATGGTTTTGATGCGCCACCTGTACTGGCGCCGAATATGTTTGCATGTGTGGTCGCAGAGTGTTTGGTTGTGTTTTGCTCGTGTAGAAAATGAGTTAGATGTCACAAAAAGGCAACTGGAATCTAAAATATTCGAAATTTTGACAAACAAAAATAAAACGTCTGTAAAAGCAAGTAGCATGTCTATTGCTTTCAGTGTTTTGAGAAATCTCTAAATACAAATATACTTACGAAAAACTAGGTGAATCTCCAAAGGCTTTGCTTGATAAGTCACCGAATTCTCCTGCACCCTCCAGGGGATTCGAGTGACTATTCCCCATTGACGCAAGACCACCGGAATTTTCTCCCCCTGGAGTGTGGCTGTTACTGGGGTGTACGAAGATAACTGAATCCCCGTTGGGTCCGGAGTTCGCATTGGAGAACATTTGACGCTTGATAAGTTTTTTGTTTCCTTCCACTTTAGATCTGAGACTAATCTTTGTATCTGTGTTTTCCTGTTATTTGGAATATTTCAGTATTCAGCATTTGGTTCGTATCTTACTTTTCCGTGCCAAAAAAATGATCTCAATAAAACTCAGGTTAAATTGACTAAAATTGCAATCAATGACTCTCATCCGCTTAACACAACAGAAACCGAAAATAAGCACCATCTCCACTGGGTCACTTAGGCTTGAAAAAGAATTTAGCTTACCAGGTTAAATTAGGATTATCATTTTATCAAATGAAATTGTTATACCTGCAATTAGGGAAGAGTTATAAAACTTGTATCGTTATTTGATTGTCTCAAGCTTGTTCAATTTATAAAAGAACAAACTTCTGAGTCCCTAACTGAGATTGAGAAATTACCCTCCGCCGCTGCTGCTGCTACTTTTACTGCTACTGCTACTTTTACTGCTACTGTTATGCCATGCTATGCTATGCTATGCTATGCCATGCTATGCTATGCTATGCCATGCCATGCCATGCCATGCTATGCTATGCTATGCTATGCTATGCTATGCTATACTATGCTATGCCATGCCATGCCATGCTATGCTATGCTATGCTATGCTATGCTAGGCTAGGCTAGGCTAGGCTAGGCTATGCTATGCTATGCTATGCTATGCTGTGCTGTGCTGTGCTATGCCATGCTATGCTATGCTATGCTATACTACTACTACTACTACTACTACTACTACTATTACTATCAATTAACTTAGAGAAAACAAAAGAGTAAGTATTGTTACAAGCAGTTTGAAAACAAATCCCGTTTGAAACATACATGTTGTGTTTCCCCATCTAGGAAAAAATATCTAGAAATTTTTTCCCTCAATTTGTATGTGACGGTATTTATTTCAAGTACAGCTTCTGTAGCAACTTTTTTTCATGTTAACGTATTATCCTGTAATTTTTACTGTACACGTATTCAATTGTAATCTATTCAGAATTTTGAAAGGTGAAAATTGCAACAGTTTTATATATAAAAGTAAACTATAACGATGAAAGATTTCTTTCATAGTGAATAGAAACTCTGTTGAAAGGTTGTCTAGATGTTTGGTAAAATCAAACTATTGTTACATTTATGATGGTACTTTTCGAGGACAGGTGGGCGAACTTTTTATAGTGAAAATTTGTTTTATTTCTCAAAGTTCGATTTAATTACAAACTCACAGCTACTTTTACAATTATTTAGAAAAACAACCTTGGGCAGAATTTAAACCAAAATAGTTCACAGGATTTTTTCACTCTACTTGCCGATTTTAGTACAAACGAAATTATCAAAAAACAAAACAACTAAGAACAGAGCACAATATTTCACTTTTTCGATAGCGGTTAAATGCAAGCATAGATGTGACTGTAAGCAGTTCCTGAGTGATTGCGTGACACCTCGGGCTAGATGGCGTTACATCTGCAAATGTAAAAAAGCAAGAAGTCAGTGTTAAAAGAGATGTAACTTGTAACACTGCCCTCGTGCGATTAACGAACAAAGATCTGTTATTTATAAACAAGAAACTATCTTAGATATGAAAATTTGAGGATGATTACACTTGAAAACTGAAAAACATTGAATCAACCGTTTCTTAGCCGAGATTGCAGGGTTTTATTCTTTACTCCAAACGGTTTTTTGGGTGAGTGAAAAATTACATTAGAATAATGAGTTTTTTAAACGTAGATTGTGCTTAGTACAGATATTTGTTCGTTGGTGTAGCTTTTACATTTGCTTTCAGTAACAGTCCGGTGTTATGACGTAAATAAATTCTAATAGTGAACTGCACTTGTCGGCGGTTTTTAACGTCCGTAGCCATTCGTCAGTCAGATGAGCTCCTCAGTAAATATCATCTGTTTTTAGTACAGAGTGACACGTTCGTTCTTCCAGTTGTCATTATTGTAAACCTGTTATCAACACAATCAATCAAACTGTCCTATACTCATCATCGCGCATATATCCACTCATTCTTCTCTAAAATCATTCTGTCAATTAACAATGTCTAAAATCATTCTGTCAATTAACAAAGAAAGCGCGAACATCTGATTGAATTACCTTATTATAGATCGTTTTCACCTGACATCATAGCGGCCATGTTGGTGTCCCTTGAACAAAAGAATTTTGATGATTTCTTTTGTTTAGGTCACCAATATGGCCGCCTCGTCTTTTGTTTTTGACACCTCTAGGGAGTTCGTGAAAACCCTCAATACGACTTTCGCGGTTAAAAATGCATTTTAAGTGATTGCGAAGAGAAACCTGAAAAAATTCAAACTTCAACGGGATTCGAACCCGTGACCTCTGCGATACCGGTCCAGTGCTCTACTAAACTGAGCTATGAAGCCACATCTGTTGGGAGCAAGTAAATTTTTGTGGGTCCATCTATGCCACTTAAGTTTGAAGCCTAAATTTTTTTGAGGCTTCTCTTTTGTAATTACTTAAATTGCGTTTAAAACCGCGAAGATCGTATAATAACGTCATTGCTTACAACCGCGATACAAAATCCGTTACAATATCTGATTGGCTGCGAAGTTGACAGTCGAAGCAAATATACGCGTGAGCTACCCCACCCCCTACAAAAATCTCTAACATATTCGGCAGTTAGCTAGTTAGCCGGACTATCTGACATAGGGTCCAGCAGACAGATAGAGTGTAGTCAGTTAACCAATTGAAGTCCTATATTATAAGCAGAAGCAAAAGAAAAACTGTGGAGGTAAAAGTGGGAATCTAAACATTGCAGGAAAAAACATTAGCATACAGCAAGCATCATTGTCTTTGGGTGCTTTACGAAAAACGCAGTTGCATTAAAAGTATTATTGAAAAAAACCATTCCTTAAGGCTTCAAAACCTTATTATATTCTATGATACAATATACTTTGTTTGTTCTTGTTCTAACTGTAAATGCCCTTTTCGACAGGAAGTAAAAAAATAACTGTACTAAAATTTAAAACACGATTACCTTGCTCAAGCTTTTTTATAACTTTACAAAATGAAGTAAGTTTGCTTTTCAAAAGTTAAATCCTATTACGAGCCTAAGCGGACTCTTGGAGCTGGTGCGTATCTCTGGTTTCTGTAATGCTGGGTGAGTGTAATTGATTCCCCCTGCACGGGACCACCAATCCACCGCAGGTTAGCCCCTTATGCAAGGAAATGTTTAATGAGGAAAATAATAAAGAAAGTAAGCCCCTAGTAGGATCCAGGGCTTGAACCAGGATTCTTGTGACTGGAAGGAAGACATCTTACCACTGCTCCAAACACGCCGCCGTATTTAAAAACGAGTTATTAATCATGAACGAAAACAAAATGAGTTAGCAACTCATTTTAGAATCAAACAAGGATATCAATCCGTGATAAACGCACTATGCCTTATCGTCATGTTTTATGTGTTGTCGACTGTACACCACTGGTTAGATCTGTAAATGTTTCGTAAGCTAAATATATGGATGCTCCAGAAAACAAAGTGGAAAAGCTACTCACAAAAACATCGCCGAAGGCAGTGAAACACACATAAACTTAAATTATGTCTTAAGTTGTATGGGTGTAAACAATTTTTTGTATTTACTTTATTAAATTCCTACAAATTTACTTAGCAAAAGTGAAGAACGAAACCTTTAAAATTATCAAAAATGCGTAGTTCTAGTTGATTCGATTTAATTCATTTTTACTTACTTGTTGTTCATTTTCTGGCAGGGAATCCGCGTTTTCTCCACTTCCGCTACCGCTGGCATCTACTTCATCATTTTGCTGACGCACCTCCTCTTGTTTTTGAGCTTTTGGGATACGCGACTTTTTCTTTCTCCACGATCCATACGGATGAATGATATGCGGTTGATGAATTACAATTGGTGGTCGATGATAAATGGTGGGCGGTGACGACACGTGAACAGCAGGGAAATGGTTTCCTGCATTGATGATTGGCACAGGAGGGCCAAGATGCACTGCGGGAACGTGCGGTCTCACATGAATGGCGGGAACATGGGAAGGTACGTTAATCACTGGAACGTGTGGGCCAATGTGGACTGCGGGGACATGGGGCCCAATGTGGACTGGAGGATAGTGAGGGCCCACATGAATTGGAGGTGTGTGCGGGCCCACGTTTACAGAGTGGGGGAATGGGTGCCAGCCATAGAACTGCCGTTTATACTGATTTGGGTAAGGTATGAAAAATCGCTTTGATTTTTTCCCTTTATCCTTTTTGTCTTGATCGTCCTCACCTTTGGGGATATGTGACCTTCAAATAAAAAGTACGTTCGGCATTGATGTGTCCATTAATATTTGTCTGCTCCATAATGGAGGTGCTACTATTAAAAGGTCCCTCGAATCAAAGCATGGTAAATCCAATTTGCATTTTGTGTTTTAAATTAATAGAACTCAAAAAAGAATCTAAGTTCTATATGGAAACCACAAATTTTAGTTAACTTCCGTCAAAACATGGAAATGGTGGGGGAAGGGGGGGGGGGGGGTACTAAAGCCCCACCACCCGATCCCTTGAGGAGTCTGCTATCTGTGTTGAAATCCTGTCAATAGCCCATTTTCGATATATTAAAATTCTAACTTGAGTCCGAGGCTTGGGGGAATCAAACAAAAGAAATGAATAATTCCTTCCTCAATGTCCACTCGGATTTCTTTTGTTTTATTCCCCCAAGCCTCGCATTCAAGTCAGAATTTTAATACATCGAAAATGGTCTATTAGCCTAATGGAGTATAGTAACTTATCGTTCACTCCAATTTGTTGTGCTCTCATCACAAGGCTAAACAGTTTTTTAACTCTCCGATTACTAAAAATTTAGTTTCTTCTGGATAAAGAATCTGAAACCGTGCGCCCAATCTATGAACCATCTGAAACCGTAGGCCCAATATCTCGACCATCAAATGGGGGAATGATAAGGAACCATGACATCTGTTGAAAAACCTAAGGCTATCCTAGTGCCTTGGTCAGGAATCTCTCAATATATCAAGATTGAACTTGATATGAGCCCCTTTTAGATGTCTGGTTAAGACCATCAAAACTACCGAACCTTTATTGATTGTAAACAGGTGTTAAAAATCCCTAATTTGGAGCACCTGCATTGCTTTGTATTGTAATGCAAACAGGGGTGACGCCTTTTTGAGTTTCCAACGGGTTAAAGGACAACAAACAATTCAAGGCGATGTCAGCGGCTGCCATTTCGCATGGCTTTTGTTAAAATAGTTTTGGGCAGTAGATTAAAATAGACAACAGAAATGAAAGGTTTTCCTTAGAGAGAACACGAGCAAAACATGTAAAATTATAATTTGTATTGGCCAACCACCCTTGATACAGTTTCATTACCTACTTAAATCTCATTTTGGCAAATTATTGTTTTCTATTTTATACAATGCTTTGTTTTAATACGCAATATTTTTGATAATAAAACTGTAATTAACACTGTTGCTATTTTGGAACAATTTAGATCAACCAGGTCTTAATTTATTTTTCAAAAGTAGAAAAAGTCTGACTTTTAGAAGGATATACTGTCAGAGACTGAAACGGTATTATTAATCAGTTCTGAAAAGAGTTCTTAATCAAATTTTAAATCTTTTGTCACTGACATTGCTTCCAGTTTTAATCACAACTGTAAAATATCTACCGGTATTAAAACTTCTGCTGGAAAATAATCTGATGAAACTAAACAGTGGAAGGCACTGGTGAACTTTAAGAACTAACCAACGTTTCAATGAAAGACTAAATATGTCAATTTAATAACTTCACTGATTATATTCTTATACGAATCGATCAATGTGGAACGGCTTAATTAAAAAAACCTTAAGATTTTTATAAGTATCTATTCAAATAACGAATAATATGTGAAAATATCAGATATGTTAAAACTCTGAAAAATCTTGTATGGTTGTAAAGAATAGCAATGTAATTTTTTATCTATCTATTTGTTTATTGTTATCATTTTAATGAAAAGAAAACTAAAAATATATAACCTCTTATGTCTCCCTTTTTGCGTTCTTATCATGTTATACTTTTGAACAAAATAAAGATTTACGAACAAGGCAAGGAGAAATAGAAAAGTTACAACAATTGCAGACTAAGCCCCTGACATTGCACTCTACATAATTGAGAGTAAATTTGATCATCAATTTTATAGTTCCGCAAGAAACATATTTCAGTAACAATAAAGGTGTAAATGTTTGTTTTACCTGCCGTAGTAGCCGCCTCCGTATCCAAAACCTGGATAAGCAAAATGTGGTTGGTGGAACACAATCGGCGATTGGTGGTACACAGTGGAAGGAGACATCACATGTACAGGCGGTCCAGTAACAGCGTTTATTGCAGGCAATGGCGGGGTCATATGCACAAAAGGCACATGAGGGCGAACATGAAGAAGCGGTGCATTTGTACCGAAATGTAAGCTTGGAACGCGTGGACTTAAATGGACAGCGGGAACATGGGCTGCAATATGCACAGGAGGCGCATTTGGCCCTATGTTAACAGGAGGGCTGTGCGGACCAAGAACAGCAGTGTGTTCAAAGGGGTGAAATGGCTGTAGATGTGGGTAAGCTATAACTTGAAGCTTGGAAGGTTTGGCTTGTACTTTGACTCCTTCAGGACTTGCGTTAACAACCAATTCTGGCGGTTTTTCATGGACGGTATAGCGAGTGCTTTCTTTAGCGCTCCTCTTGTTTGTAATTGCCTTTGTATAAGCATTGGCGATTAAACTAAACACCAAAACAACTGCAAGATAAGTTCGTCTGTCGTTAAACGCTGCCATGACGGGCAAATGTTTTGAAAACAAAACTTGCCCTGGCTATTGTAAGGGCCCTCGTCAAAACAAAGCCACTTTCGCTTAGTCTGAGATCGTAGGATTACCTAATCGGCCGAGAATTTTTATAGAATGAAATATTCTTTGATCATTTATCAAACGTGGCTTGTCGGTTTTATGGTAGGTGTGCTCATCGCCCGTGACGTGTAGGACAAACAAATTACCTGCAGTTTCCTCAATAAACTTACGGGTAAATCAAACACGATATTCTTCATTGGATAGGACGACTTACAAAATAACTTTACAAATAAATGTTTCAAACTAAGCAATTGCTTTTAATCTCTTTTGGGTCAACGGGCCATTTTTCTTGATTTGAGAATCAAACGAGAGGCGGAAATTATTCCAATATGTCTATTTTGTTTTCGTGTTTGTTTGTTTGTTATTCTAATTAAGTATTATTTTTCTGCAGTTAATCATTGTAATATAAAGTTACTAACGAGTATCACTTGTCTCAACAGTTGGGTCGAAATTTACCAACAAAGTAGAAAAAAGATCAATGAATCAATAGAACATGGCAATAAAAGAACTGACCTATCCGCTAGGCGCTACTGTCTCTAGATCTCGTATCAAACCATTGTAGGTTAAAATCGATCGTATAATTTCTTTCCAAAAACGGCAATTTTTGCAAGTTGCTGATTATTTAAGCAAGAAACACAAATCACATTTGAAGAATTAACTTTGAATTTTGATAGAAAAATAGACAATATTGCGAGAAATATATATACCTTGTTTCTGTTTGACTGGGGAAAGCATGTAACAGATGGCGTAATTGCAGTTTGCACCAGTGATAAAACCAAACATAAAGCTAACCCCAACTTTTAACCAATCAAAAACCTTGTTTTAAAGTTCCTCCGGTACACACAGAAAGTCACAATTTTGAATGAAAATTCAATCTAGCCAACCGAAGTTTTGACTTTTGGTTGGTTTTACCAGAAAATACTATTACTTTACTCGTATTTGTATGGTTTCTCCACAAATTTCCGATCCAGAAAAAAATGATTTCTCTTTAGTCTCTATTCATCACTGACATGTATATATGAAGGAGTTTCTTGTTGTTCATTTTGTTCAGTGAGGCTATAATCCAAGGAAGGAAGGAAGGAAGGAAGGAACGAAGGATGCAATGCAACGAATCTTCCAGATTCGACAAGATTTGTGGCTGCTTTCAGAAGCGAGCCGAAGACAGTGGTCGAGCAAGTAGAATGTCTGTTTCATAGCCCTGGTGATAAACTTGAGCCAAACCACTACTTTGTGTTGTTGAGCAAGACACAACTGTGTAAAGAAGTCCCAGCCAGAGCTTCTGCTGTGGTTAACCAACGATAGATAAGTGTCGCGGCCGGAAGAAGACTTCCAGACTATCATACACTTAGCAAGACAAGAAACCTGGAATAGTATCAGTTATGTGAGCCACTTTGCTATAAACTATTTTCAAAACTAATCTATATTGCACATTTGCTCGTCAACAGAAGCTTTGGAAAAAGCTTTGGGAGAAGGTCATCATACTTGGACTGCCAAGCTTGACATGTTTGCAAAAGTGAATCTTTTTGAAGATTCCAAAGAGACACCTCGCTATTTTGAGGTTACCAATGTCCTGCGAGCTGGTTGGTTCAAAGGGCCTCAACCTATCCAGCCGATCAGCGACGAGAAGGATTTTTTGCAGTCAGTTGAGAAGAATTTGGAGAAGTTTTCAGGCGAGGAACCCAATGCAATGAAGTACGTCAAGCGCCTTTGG
>JAOBYJ020106920.1:0-10409 GCA_025403565.2 Palythoa heliodiscus
CTTTCCACACTGAAGATGATCAAATGATCGAAAACGTTTTGAATTTTTAAACCTTTTTATATATTACAAAATTTTTTAACCTTTTTAGATATTTTTACTTTACATATATGGAGAATATTGTTTTTAACTGTGCAGTAGTTAATTTGACCGAAATTCTTGGAATACAGACAGTTTATCTTTCATGGACAAGCAAATGTCCTGGTCTAAACAGATACATTATGAATTTCTGTAAAGTTTGGTTAAACGTTTAAAGCGTCTGGATGCTTTTCAGAACAGAGCCCGGTTTGAATTTTTGCCTAGTTAAAGACGCAACGTGAGGGTTTGTGGCGAATGGTAGCTTCTGGGAAGTTGCCAGAAAAATGAAGTGGTTTCAGCCTGTATGTTACCAAAGTAAAGGAGGTGGTTCACACCGTATTTTTTATTTTCTTCAGATGGTGCAAACTTTTTTGCAATGGCAATTCCTAGATTAACGGAAAAATTGACACCAGCAGATTATTTGTCTTGTTTTATGAGTTATAAAATTACACCAACCTCTTGAAAAACTGAATGTTGAAGACGCTTTTTCGTTGACTGATTAGATGGTGAGCACAGTCTTTTCTTTTTTTTTCCCAAGATACTCAATTCAAGCATTGCCATATGTGGAATTAGATAAAATATGGATATTTGATGCCATTTCTACAGAACATTTTAGGCTCCATTTCTTTGGCAAAATCCAAAACTGGATTGATTGCGTGAGATTGCATACTACATTACTATATTGCTATGGTGCTGCATTGCTTCTTTTGTTTATGTCTAAAGAGATTTCCTTTGTATAGTTTCGTGACAGTTGACATGAGGTCATGATTATATTAATAAGCTTTGCCTCAAAAGTTGATTCACTTTGTGTTACCATACTATGTTACACTTTGCGCTGATATATTACTAAATTCTGCTGCAGACGTATACTTAATTACATTTTGCATTAGTATTACATTTAGTGCCAATTGTACATTAAATTTTAGAACACACGTGAAAATAAATAGACACTTTTTTAAAGTTCTGCAGGAACACCTGGCACAACATTATATCTGGCCAAGATGTAGTTTTGCAGGGTGATCTTCCTTTCTTTCAAATATGCAATAAGTTGCAGGTTTTCATCTGTGTCCCTTCCCTGTCTCCCAATTTGCTCTCCCTGTGCCCTCATTGCTTGTTCTAAGTCCAATGTTAAATTATTCAAATCTTGCCAGCTATTTCCTTGATTAGCCTGGTAAAAACAACAGTTCTATTAATATATAAGTGCTTATACTAATAAAAAACGTTGGCGCCGTTTTTGGTTAAAAGATGTTGTGAATTCCTTATATATGGATCATTATTCTGCAAATCAAAGACTTCCTTTTCAGCGTAGGTGCAATCTTGGAACTTTGGACATGCAAGAGACCATCTTCCAATGTTGTGGTGAGCTCATTGCCTATCAGCTTACGCATTTGCAGCAAATACAAAACCATTCAAATCGTCTTTTAAAAGATATTTCTTTCCCAGTAATTTTTCTTTAATTTAAAGAAGTTTTGTTACTTTCTTTTTGGAGATATATTAAACGCATTGGATTTTAAAGAGCTTGGATCTTTAGGAGAAAGATAGTTAGACAGTTTTACCGTATTACCATTAAGTTGGCACAATAAGATACAACTGCTACTGCTAATTTTTCAAATATTTATCCATACAAATGGAAACATCTGTCAATATTTCAGTAGAAACAACCATAAAACAATATTTGCAATTCGTTGCAATATAATACTCTAAACGCATTGCTTTGTACTTACCATTCCTATTAGATATAGTAAAAATAGGTTAAAAGAAAATTCCTGATTTTTACGACTCTACTTTGACAAGAAACTTTACTACGCTGCGAAACAAAATGTCCTTGGAATTTTGCCGTACATCAAAATTAAAGAGCCGTGCTTTCTTTTGTCAAGAAACCTCGTTATAATGCAAACCAAAAAGGGCTTGGGTCAGAGAAGCAAGTACTAATATCATCTGCATGAGGTTCTGCTAAATATTGTGTGCTCATATGAAATATTTTCTGATTATCCTCTTTTGTGTTATAATAGATATCAGTCCGTCCCACAGTGGTACTATTTAATTTTATATACACAATTTTTCAAAGACATAACAACAGCAATAATTGGTGGTAAATGTTTGCCACTGCATAATTGGTGCTTTATGATTATTCTTGCTTTGATCGTCAAAATTTTACTGAACATCATCTTCCTTCTTCCCAAGGGTCTCCTCCTTAAACTGAGATAGTTAAAATCCTTCTTCACTGACGATCTGGTTGTTTTCTTTCTGTGGCAGTCCACGTCATTTTTGCATGACGATCCGATGTCCTTTTGATACTACATGAGGGTAGTTGAGGGGGTGGCACACTTTTATACAATTTCTAGAAATTAATTCTATATACATTCAGAAAAGGCATCACAAAAATGACTTCCTTCCAGGGTTTCCATAGTATGTTTGAGCTCGTACACAATGTCAGATGTGTAGCAGCTGAAGTAAAAAGTTGATATTCATCCATCCAGCTTTCTTTGTGATCTTTATCATAATCTTGAGACTGGCCCATTTTTATAATCTTCTACTCATCAATCCTTTGATCAATGTTAGTTGTTGCAATATTTTTCTAAAAACTATGAGCTTTAAAAGTTTTCGTTTACGTGGAAAAGATTGATTTTGTTGTGGCACAGACAATAATCTAGTAGAGTATCGCGTAACATTTCCTCAGTTCAGTTGCAGAAGAACCCGAACAATTGATTTCTTTTGTTACTGGTTTGACCAAGTTTTTGAGAGCCTGTTTCTCGTCCACCATTTTCTTCTCAGAAATAAAAATGAGTCGCATGTTACATAGTGTTTCGTTTGATCAAGCACAAGAATTGCTGAAATTGATGCGACTGCATGTTTACATAAATCAACGGTATCGACTGTACCAGCAACTGTCCTCGAAAATTACCTGCCACTGCAGCGGAATTCATTGTCCGTCAGCAAAATGAACGAATTCTTTTGGTATTTTTAAACATTTGGCTTTACACCGGTTCTTCTTTTTTCTAAATTGAGCCTTTTTTCATTTGCTTGAAAAGTTAAACTTATATTTTAGAGTTGTAAATCGTCTTCGACCTTTAAGAGAACGACCGTTTTAAGACTTATATTATGATCATTATCGTAGAAAATACGGAACAACTAGCTTTTTCATGCAAACCATCAATCACGGGCTAACTGAACCGCACGTCTCTACAGGGCATCAGGAATGACGTACCACGTAATATAATCTTGCCATCCACCGAGGTCAACTCATTGCATACATTTGCAAAAACTTTAAGTGTGCTTACGTCACCGTCTTTCTGGCTTCACGTCATTTCACTTGCCAGATGAGATAAGCTTCATCACTGTCTGGAGTGTTCTATCTTGCACTGTAGCTTCAATATTTTCGTCTGTGCTAAGAGCTTTAGGTTTAGCTTGAGACACAACATAGTTCACATAATGTTCGGCACTATCAGCAATCAGGTTACAAGGCTTGCTTCCTTGCAGGTGCCTTGAAATGTAATCAGCTGGATTCAAATCTCCTCTCGAGTTAGAAGACTGTAGCTTAAGCCTCCAGTTATCAATTCTGGCTGAGGCCTGGGAAGTGGGGCTGTTAAAAATTGGGAGAAGTGGCTTATGGTCAGTTATCACTTTGAAATGACTGCCAATTAAATACACTCTAAAGTGATGACAACCCCACGCAATGGCTAGTGCCTCGCGTTCAATCTGGGAGTAGCGTTGTTCTGTGCTGGACAGTGCCTTGCTTGCATAGAAAGACCTTTTCCCTCCTGAGTTAACATGGCACCAAGGCTAACAGGACTAGCATCAACAATCTTTGTCTGACGTGATACTACTCTTCAGTTGCACAAGTGCTGCTTCATGCACATCCTCCCACTTGAACTTAATGCCTTTGTGTGTCAAACCTCTTAGGGGTGCAACAATATTAGCATATTTCGGTATGAAACGAGACACATAGTTAGTCATACCCAGAGGACTACGTATCTCACTCACAGCGGTAGGTGCACCAGCATTCTTAATGGCTTCAATCCTCTTGGGATTAGGAGACATTCTACGAGCACCAAAACTCATTCCAAAATACTCAATACGTGGCATGTAGAATTTGCATTTTGCCTTCTTTAAGGTGAGATTCAACTCCTTAAGACAATTTAACACTGCGTGAAGGGCTCTTTCGTGCTCCTCAGCATTCATACCATAGACGATAATGTCATCACTCATGTGCTTTGCATTAGGAATGTCACGAATAGCAGTAGCAATCACATTCTGGAGTTTATCTGCGGCAGCGTTTATTCCAAAGCTGAGTCGTTTGTACCTGAAGAGTCCAGTGTGAGTCGAAAAGGTAGTGATGTGCCTTGAGTCAGGGTGGAGCTCCAATTGATGGTACCCTTGATCTAGATCCAGCGTGGGGAACACAGATGCTCCATTCAAATTATGTTTTATTTCATCTAGTGTTGGCATCAAGTGACGCTCACGAGCTATGGCCTTATTAGCCTCTCGCATATCCACACAGAGTCGCACACCACCAGGTTCCTTAGGTCTAGGTACCAGAACAACAGGGGAGACCCAGGGCGTAGGACCAGTAGCAGGTTTAATAATATCCTGCTGGAGCAATGTCTCCACACACTTTTCAAGAGACTTTCTCTGATGAAATGGAATTCTTCTGTGAGGCTGATTGACAGGTTTTGCACTCTCATCAATGTGTAATTTGACCTCCACATTTTTCATTTTTCCAAGACCAGTAAACAAAGTTGGATATTCCTTAAATATGTGCTCATCCACTGAGACGGCATTAGCAATTTGAATTATTCCCAGCTTGGTTGCTGTTGGGTATCCAAGAAGAGAGGTCTGGGTATTCACAACAAGAAATTCTGAGTTAATTGAGCTGTTTTTAGACTCTATCACAGCTGAAAATTTTCCAATCACGGGCAATGGATCAGATGAGTTGAAAGCATACACATGGGTATCACATGATGTTAGTTCCACATTAATTATTTTGTACATATCAGCAACTAGCTCCAGAATCCACTAAAAAATTACACTCAGCTCCGTTGACTTTCAAAGTCACAAAAGGAGCACTGACATTAGGATTAGGGCTCACCACAAAGGTATACTCATCATCAGAACTAAAGTATGGTGCTGGAACTGGTTTCTCTTTCACCATGTTGACCGACCAGGAAGATTCACTATTTGAGGGTCTTTGCCTCCTTTTTGATCTCTTCTGACTTTTTTGAACTTGGCCACACTCACAATCTTGAGAATTTCGACAATATTTTACATAATGGCCATGCTTATGACATGGGTTGCACCTCGGATTACGAGCAGGACAACCAGTTTTGCTATCATGAGGCCAGTCTCCTCCACAGTTGAAACAATTACCTTCTTTCTCTTTTGCTTGCGCAACTTAGAGCTGATCTTAGTAGTGAGAGCATTTGCACTTCCAGTTGACTCAACTTTCTTCGCTTGCGTCTCGGCAATTTCCATAGCACGTGCTTCTTCTAGCAACTTTTGTAGTGTCATTGTTGAATCCTTGAGCGCTTTTCGTCGCAAACGCTGAGATAAACAACACTGAATTATTTGACTTTTCACCTCTCTTTCGATGTCAGAAAGTTCACACGTAGCTGCTAATTGTCGGAGTCGAGCGTGAAAGGCATTCATGGATTCACCTGGGTTTTGTTTTGCCTGTCGAAAGTGTAGATCTCAAATTCGGTGTTTTTCTTCGGGTCGATGTATTCATTCAATTTCTCCTTCGCCGTAGCATAATCATCTCCAGTTTCAAGCAAAGTATCAAAAATTTCAGACACCTCCTCACCAGCATAATGCAAAAGAAGAGCACGTTGACGCTTTTTATCTTTGATGTCGGCCGCAACGAAGAGATTCTCCAAACGTTTAATCCATTTTCGCCATCTTTGTGCAACGGCGCCATCCGCGTGTACATCAAACGAGTCGAAATGTGGCAATGCAGCAGCCATCACGAACAGAAATAAATCACGAAGTTTGGATAAAAATTTCTTGAATTTTCTATATCCTCGTCGCCGATGTAATGCAGTGTAAACACGAAGTAAACTGAGTATAATCAAAACGCACACAGCTCAAATAGTAACGACTCGCCATTTTAACTCTGTTCCCTGATAACCAGCAAGCACATTTGCGGGTTTACTTGAAAGTCACATGATATTACATCCACTACAAAATAAATACTTCACATATTGTACATATATACTTACCATGCTACTAGTTATTTTAGAAAAAGGTGAGGTTCGAACACGAAAGATGACTTTCCTCAAAACGAAGGTCCTTTCCTCGTACCAGGTTTTCTCAAAACGAAAAAACGGAAACGACTGAGTACAAGTCAGCGACACCGTATTGACTTCTGGGATGCCAACATGTTAAGCAATATGGAGCCACAACAAAGGAATACCATGTAGAACAAAGACTTTGGAATGGGTAAAATATTTTTAAACACATGCAAATACTGCGCCTTAGTCGTAGCAGTAAAAATCTTTAATTTCGTAGTTAGGACGTGTGGTAGAAACGTTTTATTTTTTAAAGTTTGTTGTATAAAGAGGCCCTCTTTGAAAATATCACCGTGTTATTGTATAATAATGCTTCAGAGGATAAATATAACGAATAGGAAAACAAACTTTAACGTAGTGTATCTCACTTTGAAATTTCGGTTATAAAAGCTCCATCGTGTTGTCCGAAATGAAATAGATTTAGACTAGTAACAGAAGTAAAGGTACGTTTATTGTCAGCTGTACAACAGCACATGCAGTGTTTTGTTAGAAAATATTTTTTAACTTAATTTTAGCTTAAGGAAACATACAGTCTAAAATAGAACGATGGGACAATTTCTTACAAAATATGCATAGCTCGATTACAGCAAAGCTTCATTCATATCACACATATCATATCACTCCGTTCTGAGATCATTACGTGCTTTTAACGATTAACAAAAAATGATATAAATTTCTTTTTGTACAGCTCATTGCTTTCATAACTTTAAAATACGTTGTTCAAAAAACGACTTCTTAATGATTTATAATTCTTGATAAGCAAAACTCTAAGTAAGTTTTAAATCGATTTCTGCACACATCGGTTCTTTAACACTCAGTCTAATTTGTATATGACTTCCCTAGCTTGTAACTGGTAAAAATGTCTCTCAGTTATTTATAACCCAACATTAGTTCCTAAAAATTAAACCTTAAATGGCGATATTCTTCACCATTTAAAAAAAACAGCTCAATGATAAATACTTTGTCATATTTAAATACTTTGTAATTATTTAAATTGTGCTCACTGTTGCAACAGCTATATCTTAATCTCCGCTTTAAAACGATTTGTCACAATGGTATGCTTCCTAAGTTTAGTTGGCTGTGATTCTGTCTTACATAAAATAAAGCAAGCACAATAAATGGTTTTATTTTTTCCCAACTTTCAGGTAATCTCCAACTAGGAGACACGACCACTTTAGACATCGTCAAAGCATTCACGTACTTCCAGTGTTGGTAACGTAGTAGTGATTTCAAGGCAAGGAAGATAATCTTACAAGGAACTCTGCGTGAGCAGGTTGTGCCGTCTGACTGCACTAGCAGTGATAGACATTGAGAGTCACACTTGGATCGGAATAATAAACTTTACATCTGATGCTAAAAATCACCTGCCTTTCCTAAAACAAGGTTATGATCTACGCTTTTATACCTGCCGGATTCAAATCAATACTTTTTTTACTAAACTCTTGGTTTAACAAATGTCTTCATCGAAGGATTATAATACTAATATTCTTTATATTTTTTGCTGTTGGAAAAGAGTAGGAAGTCAAACCCGACTATGTTTGGGTGTTGCAAGAACTTGCACTGTGCCATACGTACAAAAACGCTTGTGAAGTGACAAATCTGGGATAGTTAGTAACAATAATTGTCCATAACTTTGAACCAGCTCTCGGTGATAATCGGTACATCATTAAACAAGGTAAATATTAAAAATTTAAGACTGAGAAAACCTTTTCCAATCATAAGAATTTGTCAATGTTTTGTTTTGTTTTGTTTAGATTTGTTTTTAAGTCATGCGTGAAGGCGCGATAATGTTATGCTTTGTGGCGAACCATAAAAAAAGTCTTTGCAGGTGCTATCATCACTGAATGGCTGTTCCAGACGGTTCCAACGGTTGATTCCTTTTGTTACCATCTAAGTATACGAGAAATTACAAACAATTTCAAAATAGATTGAAAAAAGAAATAATAAATTGGTAGCATTATGTTGCAGTGATTCCACCATGGTTTCAGAATGCTTCGAAATGCATTGTTGTGGAACATAAAACTTCAGTCATTTTTTTTTCAGTTTAAACTTTAGTTTTATGTTCTTAAAAAGGTTGAACGGTCAAGGCTGGTCTTTCATATCACTATTTAAGACACTCAAACAGGACCAAAGAGGAACATATGTAAATAATACTCACCTGCGAATTTTTACCCCATATAAAACAGTGAAACAACCTGTTTGAAAAAACACTAAAAGAGATGATTTCCTATTTGCTTTCAGATTGTTTTTGGTTTTAACACAAAAAAGATCTAAAACGTCAAGTTAAGAAGTGGGTAAAAATATATCTCAAAAAGTTCCAACGACTGAAATAGTAACCATGAGCTTTAACAACAGCAAATTTAAAAAGGAATCTTGTATAACGTATCTTTGCTTGAAAACAAAAATAAAAAATTAAATGCAATGCCTGCAGCAGATTATACTAAGTATATCTGGCGCATTAACATAGATACCGTTTCGTACATCTCCCGGCTGCCAAAACTGACATATTATAAACCACAGAATGCACGCATAGGTATATTCTTATAACAACAGAACTATAAACCACTATTTGCAATCACAAGTCAAACAAGGTGCCGGACCTAACATTCGCTGCACGGCCAGATGCACCCTGTTTTCGGATTACATATACATCTGCAGATCCTTGCCATAAAGTATTTACGTAAAATAGTCCACTAAAATTGCAGAAAGGGCTAAAAGCCTTTAAGGTGTACAAATATATAGCAAACGCTCACCTTTTGGTGACATTCTTATTTCCACATTTACAATGACAAACATTTAAGCAAGTAGCTTCCTAGCTTCTACAAACAACATTGGTTCCATTGACAGCAGCTTTGTTTCGAGCAAGAAACTAATTCTGTAAGAAAACCCTCCACAAAGACCATAGAGTTTACAAGGCTCCAAATTAGACAAGCCATCCTCTTTACACGTCTTTTTGATGCTACGTTTGGCATTGTTTATGTGCACTTGACGATAATGTTTGGCAAGATTCTGCTATTTTTAATTTGACCTTCGTGGAAGGGAGTCCTTCCTAGATTGGTTAGAATAAGTAATCTATTGTTTACCAGTATTTGGTTTCTAGCAAAAACAATTGAAGAATTTTAATTAGATTAAAGTCAGTATGAACTATGTATCGTACATAGCTTATGCGATGCAAATGAGCTTGTTTGCATGTTAGGCTATTCTGTCGCATAGTTGTGAGTCTTTCAAACCCAACAGATTTCCGGAAAATTTTATTTTATTAAAATCTTGCTAAAAACAAGTTGATGTCCATGGAGACAAAAGAGCGCTCCTTAAGGGAGCGGGTGGTTAATTAATGCTTCTTTACTAGCTACACACGAAAATAAGAATAAGCCCAAGGGCAAGTCGGTGCTAATTGATATAAAACTCTCAACTTTTTCTATAATTTTGGTGAATTGTATATGTTTTAGGTAAGGACAATCCAAACGGAAATTGCGTTACAGCTCTCCTTCTCTATATTTAATACACAGTTTCTTTATTCCTAACATCCCTGTCGTCACCTTTTATTTTTATCTTTTAGAAATTTTAAAAAAAGTTCTAAACAAATGTCGAATAGGAGGTAGCGTTTTATTTCATTGTAGCGGAGTTTGTCTTTATGATTCTGGATCACTTGATTCGTCTTCGGAAATTTGTTAATGATGTCCTTTTTTGACCTGAGGATAATTTTGTGTGATGACTGAGGCCTTCCAGTCTTCTCGAGACGTTTGCACAGATTTCAAATAATGCGTTTATTACATTCCGCGGAGGCACTCTAGCATTATGGTGCAACAAGTTGGTGGTCTTAGTTGCGATTTACTTTATATCCTTAAACCTCCTTTCAGTTCATATACTTATACCTGTTTGAAAGATGCTATGCTACAAATTAACTTTGCGTTGTTTTAAAGTTATTTAAAAGTTGTCAATAGTTTCCACGTATTAAATATATGGTAAACAAGAAATGAATAGTTTTTAAAAAAACTGTTCAATGCGTCGGCGAGAAAAATACAAACTTGAAGAAACAGTGGTAAAAAA